>JAVKPL010001043.1:0-163476 GCA_032173675.1 Gastrolobium villosum
AAAAGTATTTTAAAATAAAATAAATTAATTTTTTTAAATAAATTAATTAATATAGCCCAAGTGAAGAATGTTAGAAATTTTATATGTGGGTAATATTAATTAATGTTTTTGTATTTTCTAAAATAATTGGGTTAATGGATATTCCAATTTAATCTATTGTGATAAGCCCATTCTGATCATGTTGAGTTGGGCTTTTGGCATCTTTTGGTATTGGGCATAGTTGGGCAGCACAATGTAGGCATTAGTGTCTAATTGGGCTTCTGTGATGGGTGGACCCATCAGACACACTGTTGATTAGGGTTTTGCTAGGTTCTCCCTCTAACCTATTTATATTGGGGTTAAGTCTGCCGTCATGCTACCACTTTTTTGGGATAGGTAAGAGATAGAGAGGAAGATCCTGACACGTGGTCACCCTTTCCTCCGGCTTTGTGATGACACAACAAACAAGGTACACACAATCTCAATTTTAATTTCATATTGTTTTATATTTTGTAATCATATAATATGATCCTAGAATTTTAAATCATATATCTCTTTCTTGGAGCATCCCACGTTGACCGTTGATACTCAAGCACTACTTTTATCCTGAACTTCTTTCATCATTCGATCGAGCGAACTTCAAAGGGGGAAAGTAAACACCTCCACTTTAGAGGCATCACCATTCAGGTTACCTTCTGGGATCTAGGCTTCTTGAGATTTCTCTTTGCAGTATCTCACAATCTACCATAGCCTTTTTTTTTTGGTAAATACATGGGGCATTGCCCCACGAAACAGACAAAACGAAACAAAAGAAAACAAACAATAACAGGAAAAAGCAAGACAGAAAGAAAACTAAAAACCATCGACTCAGAAGAAACAAACTCAGCATCTTGCAGCTGGAGTGATGACTCCCGGATCCAGCATATCAGCAGTAAGAAGATTAAGTAGCTCACTGTGAGGGGATGTAATAGTGGATAAACCAAAAGGATCATCCATTGCTTTCTTCGCTAGCCAGTCCGCACAATGATTACAGGTCCTAGAAATATGCTTCAACAAGACAGACCAATCCTTATTGAGAGCAGCTCGAATCTTAGTTACCAGAGGTAGCTTTCGAGTGTCATTACCAGTCATGGTAAGAAGGCCAATGGCTTGAGCAGAATCTGATTCAAGAATAATTTTCTTCCAACCAGATTTCCAAGCAAACTCCAACCCATGTAAAATAGCCCAGAGTTCAGCTTGCAAAGGGGAGCATGAACCAATAAAGACAGAGAAACCAGAAACCCAATTCCCCTCCCAGTCTCTCAATAATCCCCCACATGCAGCTCTCTCATTAGAAACTGCACCATCAACATTTAATTTTAAATAACCTTGAGTTGGAGCAATCCAGGCAGGGGAGGATCTGATGGGGGGTATATAGGATCAACTTTTGTTAACCATTTTCTGTTACAGCACCTTAACTCTCCAATTGATTCAGCAATACAAGGAGAAGGGTCTTCAGGTCTCTTTACAAAGCCTTCATGAAGCTCTTTATTTCTCCAATACCATAAGAAATTACAAACGGTAAAGAAAAAATCCCTCCAGTCCTTGGCATGGGTATTCTTTATATTCAAATTGAGGATAATCCACTCTTTGGAACAGCTTGAGGTGAAAAAACCAGGAGGAAGAGGATGCAACAAAGGTATTAGCTAGACCTTTTTAGCTTTATTACAGTCTCTAAAAGCATGGAGCAGGGTCTCCGCTAGGTCAGGACAAGAGGGGCAGCTATTAGAGGAATCACTCCATTTGCTGATATAGTCTTTAGTTAGCATCCTACCATGGAGCATTTTCCACAAAAGAAGCTTAACTCTCTCTTTCCCTTTCCAACTCCATATCCGGTCCCAGCAGCTATCACTAGAGAGGGAGTTAGGACAGGTCAAATTTCTATAAGCCGATTTAACTATAGACTGACCTGGAAGCAAATTTCTCCAGCTAACACAATCCTCTCCTGCTTCCCCATCAGGATGAGGAATAGCCATAATCTGGTTTACTACACTTTCATTAAAATGGTTAAAGAGAAAGTGCGTATTCCATCCCTCTCCTGAAGAGAAATAATTATGGTTTATTTTGAGATCAACAGTCTCAGCTGAAGGAGGAACAATTGCTAACGAAATTAAGCTAGTGTTGAGACCAGCCCAATCATCCTTCCAGAAATCAACCTTCTTCCCATTACCAATCTGCCAAGAGATGTTACTTAACATATCTGGCCAGACTTTGCATAAACTTTTCCATAAATGAGAATCATACGGTTTAGAAGATACCTCCTTTAACAACTCTTTATTTCTGCCATATTTAGCCACTAGCACTTGAGCCCACAGGTGGTCAGGGGATTGAATTAACTTCCAGGCACATTTTTGCAGGAAAGCTTCATTTTGCTTTCTAAGATTGATGATCCCCAAACCACCTTGCTTTTTGTCCATCTGGAGCTGCTCCCACCTTACCGCATGGTGATTCCTATGATTATCAGTGTCTCCCCAAATAAAACTCCTTTGAATTCTTTCTATCTCATCACAGATGCCCTTTGGGAGAAGGCTATTCTGCATATGAAACATAGGAATAGCTGAAATGACTGATTTAGCTAATGTCACTCTCCCTGCCATAGACAAGCAGCTCTTTTTCCAGCCCTGGAGTCTCCCATTTACTCTGTCCATGATCTCTCCATAATGTAGTTTATTTATTCTTCCATGCTTCATTCTATAGCCCAGGTATCTGCCAATATTCCTAGTATGAGCAAAGCCACTTATCTCCACAATAGAATTAGCCAGCTCAGAAGAAACATTCTTAGAGAAGAAAATGTTTGATTTGGGGTAACTAACCTTTTGCCCCGACATGTCACCGAAGATTGCAAGACAGTTCAGAATAGTCTTGATCTGATTGATGCTAGCTTCACCGAAAAGAAGCAAATCATCTGCAAAAAGCAGGTGAGATATAATTGGACCACCTTTTCCAGCTTTCATGGGCTTCACTCCTCTCTATTAATGCAGTCAGCAATTAAATGAGACAGCTTCTCCATACACAGAACAAAGATATAGGGAGATATGGGGTCCCCTTGTCTAAGGCCTCTGCTAGGAGAAATTCTGCCTGACTTAGCACCATTCCAAAGGATTTCCAGCTCAGTAGTAGAGATGCAATGCATGATGAGATTCACAAATTGATCAGGAAGACTAATCTCCTTAAGCACTTTATGGATGAAACTCCAGGACATGCGATCATAGGCTTTTTCGAGATCAATCTTTATAGTAAAAAATCCCCGCTTACCTTTCATTCTATTCATAGAATGAACCATCTCCTGAGCAATAACAATATTGTCTTGAATTTGCCTATTGGGAACGAAGCTGACTTGGTGAGGGGAGATTAGCTTGTTTAGAATGGGTTTCAGCTTCCCGACAATAATTTTACTGATACCTTTATATAACACTGAGCAAAGAGCTATAGGCCGAAATTGAGAAATTCTTTCAGGTTTAGCAAGTTTTGGAATTAAGACAAGTAAGGTTTTATTGAGATCCCTAACATCACCTGGATTCTTCCAGATATGAGAGGCACACTCTACCACTTGCTTCTTCAGGAGATCCCAATTTTTTTGGAAGAAAAGAGCTGGGAATCCATCAGGGCCAGGAGCTTTGAGACCACCCATGGAAAAAAAACCTCCTTAATCATAAGATCAGTTATGGGCTCATTAATCAACTTCAGATCAGATTCAACAAGGCCAGGCCAGTTAACACTAGTGACAGCCCAAGGTCTATTACAGTTTTCTTCTGCGAACAGGTTATTGAAAAACCCTAAAATAAGCTTCTTCAGATTTCCTTCTTCTCTAACAGGATGACCTTCATCATTTTTTAATTCTAGGATCTTATTCCTAGCCCTCCTGATGATAGTAGTCGTATGATAAAATCTAGTGTTCCGATCTCCATCTTTTATCCAATTGCATCTAGCTTTTTGAAACCAAAGAGCTTCTTCTTGATCCAACACTCGGTTCAGTTCTTCCTGGAGGGCCTTGTCTAGGTCTGAGTTAAACTGATCCAGGTGGTTATTGGTATTCAGTTGAATTTCATGCAACTTATTAAGTAGGAACTCCTTTCTAATCTGAATACACCCAAACACCCTTTTATTCCAAGACTTTAAAGGGTTAACCAGTTCATACAAGCTCTAGTTAATTTTAAGATGAGATTTCCAAACAAATTGGAGAAAGTGGGAAAAGGAAGAATGCTCAAGCCAAGCCACCAGAAATCTCCAAGGAAGAATGCTCAGCTCTGGTTAATTTCTATTGTTCTTTTTTTACACTTATATATTTTCTCTTTTTTGTTATGTTCTTTTTTTACACTTATATATTTTCTCTTTTTTTTAATAAATTCAAAGGTATCTCCAGCCGTAACCGAAGACTAATCCCCATCGAGCACTGTTGGACCCTTTCGGGGTGGCTCTCCCAAATCCTTTTTTTTTCCATTCACAGGGCTCGAACTCGAAACCTCCGGTTAAGGGGCTCAGACTCCTTACCATCTGTGCCAAAGGAGTTTGGTACTTAATGGTTATCTAAATATCAATATTAATATATAATAAATAAAATTGATTTTATTTATTAATCAAATCAATTAATTTCAGTATTTACATTTATATTACATGATATTATGATTTATGTGATATAATTAATGGGAATAACATCTATCCTTTTAAAGGATATAAGTTTATATCCTTTTAAATCCTAACCGTTGATTTCCGTCCATCAACGGTTATAATCTATTGGATCAAAATTATTAATTAATTAATAATAAATTTGGCCCATTAAGTCTGACCAATAGATTATAACTATTGATGGACGGAAATCAATGGTTATGATCTAAAAGGATATAAACTTATATCCTTTAAAAGGATAGATATTTTTCCCATAATTATATATTATAAGTATTTTTATTTCATTATATGATTTTATAATTTCAATTATAAAATTTTGAAATACATGTAATTCCACACAACCATCCCCCCTCCCCCTCCCCCTCCTCTCAATTCAAAAAAAGGAAAAAAAAAAGTAATCCTGAATTTGTGGTTACAAACAATCTAATATTTTAGTCTTTTTCTATTAGACCTAGCCAATCCTCGAATCAATCTGTTTAACCTATCATGTATATTTGGCAAGTAAATTGGATTATAAACCTTGTTTACTAAAAAACATTGGATTCTAAATGATTATCCATTAATTAACTTAACACAATATATATCCAATATTAAGATAAAATGAATCAACAAAAAATAATAATAATAATCTGTTGCAGATAGGGAAAGATTAGCATGTCGGATTTATTTTTTATTTATTAAGGATTAACAAATCAGAATTGTTTCTTATTTTATTTTTCAAAATAGATTGAATAGGGATTACCCCCTAATCTAAAACCTCCTTAGAGCGTGTGTGTGCCTGTGTTGCCTTCTCTTTTTCAAACATATCTCATTCTTTCACAGTTTTGACACTGTCAACTGCAAGAGAATGGCAAAAGATTTAGGTGAAGATTTGGAGTCAGAGATATTGGTGAGGCTGCCAGCAAAGTCATTGATGCGATTCAAGTGCGTTCAACGATCATAGAGTGCACTCTTTAGAAACCATAGATTCATTATGAGTCACGTGAACATGCAAATGTCAAAAGAGCGTCTCATGGTTTTTGGACTTGATAGCAACAAGCGATTTTAAAAGAGCATATCACTAACATGCGATGACCCATCACAACCAACTCAGTATGATCTCATGAATTGCTCTTCCCTCGACAACAACTTCATATTTAATAGGCCATACGGTTCTTGCAAAGGTGTATTTTGTGTTGGCATGCACAACGAAAACATTTATCATTTATCCGGCGTTTATTATCAATTAATTTTGTGGAATCCTATCACAAGAGAGTCCAAGCTTATTCCCTTCCCTTTTGAAAATCCTTCCTATAAACTTCATGGCTTCGGTGTTGATCCCAATACCAATGACTTTAAAATTATCAAACCCACCATCAATTTTAAAGGTTCATGTCGTCCTTTTATCTCATATGCGGAGGTTTATAATCTTAGTACCAATTCATGGACAACTATCCATGTTGTTACCCTCCCTCATGTCGATTTTGTTCGAACACAAGACTCTTATAGTTGTGTTCTAGTTAATGGTGTTAATTATCATTGGTTGATTGCCGATGAAGGTGGCTTTGGTTACATCCTTTGCTTTGACTTCCGCAACAATCAATTTAGCAAACTCACGGCTCCCGTAGATATTTCAAATGATGAACTGGTCACTGATAAGATTGCTGAGGTTAATGGTTCCCTTGGTTATATTATACAATATCATGAGGAAGAACGGTTGGAGATTTGGGTTATGAATGAACACAAATGGACAAAAAAACACAGCATTTCTTGGCCAACAGAGATTCTTATCTTTGGCGTTTGGAAGGATGATAATCAACTCCTTGGACGAAAGTACATTTACCAAGTTAAAGATGAACAACCGTTGACAATATATAATTTGGATGCTCAGCCTTTGCACCAATTTCAAGTACTTAACCTACATCCTGATTCTCAAATTAGTAAGTATGTGGAAAGCATAGTTCCCTTGTCAACTTAGCTTAGCTAGGATATATATACTCTGTTATGCATGTCATCAAAATTATTATCATTCAAATCCTAGATTGTTTTGTCTTTTTTGTTTTTACTTTTCTCTTTTTCATTACCATCTTTCAATTACTCAATTCATTGAGAAGCTATTAAAAAATATATCATCCTGAAAATATTGGTAATAGTTTATCTGATATTTTGGATTACATCCGGGTATCCCCACAGCCGATAGCCCATGAGACTAATCCCTCGCCCCGGGTCATATCTGATATTTTTATTTGTGTTGGATTCTGCTTATTATGTGATCTGCTCGAGCTATAGCTAGGTAACAAGTCATTTTTTATTTGGAACGATTAGAAACATTCTAAAAGGTTCGAGATTGGTTTTGCAAAATGACAGTATCACTAGAAGTCTTGACATTTGTTAGCTAGTTTATGTCTTGTTAATCAGACGGTTCATATTTTAATCCAAGATTTGAATAATTTTATAGAAGTTACATATTCTTTAATTCAATGGATTGCAGTCATATTTAAGGTGTCTACTTCCTTAACTACTTAGTTTGGATTCTGAAACAGAACTTGGGGCAAAATACATGACTAGGCACTGTTAATTGATGTATAATTTATTCTTCACAATGCAACAAAATCAAGAGGAGAAAATCAATAAATTATCTCTTTAATGTAATTTTGTTTAAGCAAAACCTCCTTAATCACATTGTCCAAGTTCATGTATGAATGAACAACAACCATCAAGCCTGGTGTCCTGCTTTGCCATCTTCTTCAGTTCCATGATCTTTTATGCCTCATCATCTTCTTTCCTTTCTCTCCCACCATATCAATTCATTGACCATTTTCTCCACCTCCTCTCTCTTAACATTGGTATCAATTTCAATACCAACATCCCATTCATTGCAAATAAATCTACAATTTGTTGGTTGATCAGCAAAGAATGGCAACACAACATTGGCACTCCTGCATTGGTGGCCATGCCTACCTCCGGCAATTAATAAGTTAGATTATTTGCCTGTTTGGATCCTCTCTTTTTTTAAGCTAGAAGCTACTTATAAGCATAAGCTAGGCCAAACAGGTTTTGGGAAAAGCTCTTTTAATGAAAAGATCTTTTTTTATATAATGAAGAAAAAAGCTGAAAAATAAAAGCTCTTAGGAGTAGCTTTTTTGTAAGCTCTTATATGTTTTTCTTGAATTGTGTGCTTCTTTTTAAAATGAAGAGTTATAAAGTTAAAGAGAGAAATAATTTTCTTGAAACATGTGCTTTTAAGCAATTTTTAAACTAAATTTTTTATGTAATTACCAAACAGCTTTTAGCTTCTTTTTTTAAGCTCTTTTTTTAGCTTTAGCTTATAAGTAGCTTCTAGTTTAAAAATAAGAGGATCCTAACAGGCTCATAGGATTTATTGTTTAAAAATAACCCATTATCTTGACAATTGTCACAACCTATCCAATATTGACATAAAATATATCAGCAACCAATTTTTTTAAAATAATTATCAGTTTCACATCGGGAAAGATAAACACATCAGATTTATTGTTTATTTTTTCATGATTAAATTATTAGATTTATTTTTTGTTTAATTGTTTTTCAAAATACATTAAATAGGATTACCCACTTAACCAAGTAAACCCCCTTTAGAGCGTTGCCTCTGTTGCCTTCTCTTTACTCATATATCTAATTCTTTTACAGTTTTCCACACTACCGATTGCAAGAGAATGGCGAGAGATTTAGGTGAAGATTGCATCGAGAGAAATTGGCAAGGTTGCAAGAAAAATATTTGTCATTTTAAATGATATAATGTTATGTCATTTTAGATCATAAAAATTGATTTCTGTCAATCAACGATTAAGATCTAAAATGATACAACATTATATCCCTTAAAAAGAGAAAAGTTTTTTATTAAAAATATGGATAGGTTATACTTATTACCTATTTTTTACTACCTCTTACAACCAAATCTTAATCGTTGATTTCCGTCAATCTAATGGTTATAATTTATGGGGTCATATTTATTCATTAATTATTAATTTGCAATAAATTATAACTGTTAAATTGACGGAAATCAACGGTTAAGATTTGGTAGTAAGAGGTAGTAAGAAAAATGGGTAGTAAGTATAACATTTCCGTTAAAAATATAAATAAAAACTTGGGGAGTGGGGTTCTAAGTTAATTGTTTAAGGCAATAAGCTGATAGCATGGGATCACACTACCCTCCATCCCAAGGAGTGTTGTGCATTCATTTTTATTCAATTAAAATTTGATTTAATGACTTGATTATTTAAATAGTTAACCGCAGATTGATTTAATTATCTAATTAATTTAATAAGTCGTGGGTGATAATGCAAATGAACTTTTTATCTATTTATAAGAGCTAAATCTCAAGTATAAAGATATTTACCAGCTTACCGTTGAGTCAGTTGGAGCGAGTGAATCTCACGCGCCTATCTGTTTTTCTCTGAATTTTTTATGATTGCTATGGGGAATTCGCGGCTGACAATGACGGAGGAAGAGGATAACCTCAATCGGAGTATAAAGAAACCCAAAGGATTGGAGATCCAAGATTATCTGATGGATGAACGGATGCAGGGAGGAAAGAAAGGAGATCCAGTGATGCATGCTAAGGGAGAATTAGATCTGGCTAAGGGAGAAGTAGATCTGGCGGGAGAAAGTCAATCCCCTGGGAAAGTTCCCAAGGAAGAAGCTGGTTCACAGGCTGGTGGTCCCGCAGCGAGATCTAATGGACAGGGAGGTAGAGCTGTCTCATATAGAGATAAGCTGTTGAGACTCAATGGAGCTGAAGATATGTCTGATAGTGAGGAAGACTGGATGGCTAGGCAACGAAGGGAGGAAGATGAGGAGGACATGCTGGAGGATGTTGTTGGCGATGGGAAGGATGACCCACTCTGTCCGTCCTTGAAGTTCTCGAGGAGTCAGCACAAAGAGGCATGCAAGAAATGGAGGAAAGCTCTAATCATTAAGCTACTCGGGAAACGTATGGGGGCTAGGTTCCTAATGGCTCGGTTGGTAAGAATGTGGAATCTGGTGGGTACATATGAGGTCAGTGATATGGATAATGGGTACTTGGTGATCAGATTCCAGGAGGATGGAGACTACAATCATGTGCTCCATGATGGACCATGGATCATTGCTGATCATTATTTAACTGTACAGCGATGGAGACCCTTTTTTGATCCATATGATGACCAATTGAAGAGGCTGGCGGTTTGGATCAGAATACCAGGACTTTCACTGGAGTTTTATACTACTCAGTATCTGTGGATCATTGGTAGTTTGTTTGGGAGAACACTGAAGATTGATAGGAACTCACTAAGAAGGAATGAGCTTGGTGATGGTAATATAACTGAAAGAGGCAGATTTGCTAGAATCTGTGTAGAAGTTGATCTCCGAAAAAGCTTCGTATCTAAGTTTAAGATTGGAGAGAGGGTGATGCATGTTGGTTATGAAGGGCTGCATGTGATATGCTTTGGTTGTGGCATGTATGGGCATAGAAAGGACTCATGTCCTAGTATAGGTGGACAGAAGATTATTCCTGGTATTGGTGATACTCTCACCATGAGCCAGGATATGGAGGTGAAGGAAAAAGATGTTGTCATTCAGAAGGAATAGGAAGCTTTTGGTTCATGGATGGTAGTCCAGAAACCTGGGAGAGGGAGGAAGATGAGAGTCTCCCCTGTTAGTCCCTCACCCAGTAGAGAAGCTAATTTGAAAATGGAAACACAGATTGGTTCTGTAGGGGTTAGTGGAGTTGCTGGAGATGTGATGCCGATGGATAGGCCAGTTGAGGAAGTAATTCCTGAGGTTACTGTTCAAACAGTTGTTAAAAAGGAAGTGATTCCTACTAGAGTTGAAGGAGGAGGGGGTGCTGAGAGGAGAACTAAAGGAACTCTTCTCAGTATCCTTTGATCAGGAGTTGAGAAACAGAAGAGAAGTGGATTGAAGTCTGGACTATCAAAGGGAAGGTATATGGGCCCCAGTGCAATACAGAAGAATAAATCCACTACTAAAAGTCATATAAACAGTAATTACTCTTCTGAGAACCAGCCTCCAAGCTCTTTGAATATGGGGATGCAGAAAATGCCTATTAGGAGCAAGGGATTAGAAGGGGGTGCTGCAACCTACTCAGGTTCCAAATGAGTTAGCTACTTGGAAAGTCAAAGGTGATGAGGACATAAATATGTTGAAGATTGGAGGTTGCAACCTGAATGGGTTAGAAGCAGATGAGGGTTTTATAGGACCAGGAGGGACCAGTAATCCTGTTAATTTTTGATGATCCAACCATTTTTGGTGGAGGTACTGGGTTCCTTTTTTTCATTTATGTTTATGAATCTTTGTTCATGGAATTGTAGAGGTGTAGGGAAAAAAGAATTCCCTGCCCTGATTAGAGATATCCAATATAGGTTTAGAATAAAGGTGCTAGCTCTTCTGGAAACTAAAATCCAGGGTGCTAGAGGAGATGTTATTGTTAGGAAACTTGGTTTTTCAAAAATTTTCAAGCAGGAGGCTGTGGGTTTTTCTGGTGGTGCTTGGATCTTGTGGGATGATAGAGATGTTGAGGTGGAGATAATTAAATCTCATCATCAATTTGTCCATACTAGGATCCGTTATATTGACAATAATAGGGTTGAATTTGTAACTTTTGTTTATGGGAGCCCGAGGAGGATGGATAGAGCAGTGCTTTGGGAGGAATTGGTGGTTATTTCCGAGTCTGTGGTGGGCCCTTGGGCTGTGATTGGGGATTTTAATTCTGTTCTAAGACAATATGAAAAGGCTGGGGGGCTTGATGTGTGTTGGAGGAGCATCCAGGATATGCAGGAGTGTCTTGATGTGTGTGAAGTCTCTGATGTTGGGTTCAAAGGGCCTAGTTTCACTTGGAGGAGGGGTAAACTACAAGAGAGACTTGATAGAGCTTGTGCCAATGAAGCGTGGAATGTGGCTTGGCCTAATAGGGTTGTTGTAAGAACCTGCACCGCTAATTAAGGTGATTAATGAATTAATTGTGATAAATTAGGAAATGATTCCATAATTTACCTTAATAATTATTATTTGGCTTAAATGATTATAGTAAATGAGTAAGAATGCTGAAAGTCATTTTTCGGAAGAAAAGTGCAGGTACCAGTTCTGCTACCCGGTATAAATGAGTACCGGAAAAGTATCCCGGAAAATTATAATAAGTGCATGATAATTACTAGAATAATATGTAGGACTTGTAAAATGAGTTTAAAGTCAAAATAATGAGAACTGATGCCAGAACTGATACTGGCTATGGAAAAGCGCGTACCAGAAAGGTGCTCCGAAAAATATAATAAAAATATGATAATTCTTGTAAAATTGAGTAGGTTAAGATTCCAAATTTTGGGATTAAAATCTTTTGTGTAGCTATTAATGCTAATACTGCGAGTTAAGTGGCCTTGTGGCTATATATATGCACATTATGGGCACAAAACCCTAGAAAACAGACTTCTATGCGTGGAGGGTGGCTGACCAGATTTTCCAAACACTATTGCATGGCTTCTTCATCATGTTCTTGAGTTTTGAGGCCATTTCCTTCATAATTTCTTCTCCTAAACACTTGTGGCTTGTGAGAGTTGGCTTTGGGAGGGTGTGGAGTGAATCATTCTGAGTTTGTGACCTCTGTTTGGGTTTGTTGCTGACTTTGGAGGTTAGGGGTTGTTGAGCCATTGTAGTGGCATTTTGAGCTTCAAGGAGCTCCCTTTGGGAAGAAAGAACCTAGCTTGTGTTGCCATTTTCGTGTGCCTTGAAGGTAAGACCTTGAGAGGCAGTGTGGTGAGCTCCAAGAGCCTTTCTTGCTCTGTTTTGAGCTTTGGTAAGTGTCACCCACCTTGAACTTGTGTTTTGATAAGTAAAAGAGGTGTATTTGCATGTTAATAGGTTAAGCAAGTAACAACTGATATGTTAACCTAAGAGGGTATAAAAATGCATGCTTTAACGTTTTGAAGTGTTAAAAATGGAACCTTGGAAGGATATCTTCGCGAAATGCAGAAACTGCATTCTATCGCGAAATATCTGGATATTTGTCGAATAGATATCCGGATATTAGATATCCAGATATGGTATCCGAATATTGGATATCCGGATATGGTATCCGAATATTGGATATTCGGATATGGGGATCTGGATATCCGGATATAGTCAGTGAGATATCCCGATATAGCATATCCGGATATGTCCCCGAGGAATATCCGGATATTCTAGGATTTCGAAGAACAGTAGCCTTACTGTGCATACAGTAGGCTATTGGGGGTTTGTGGACCCTAGATCGATGAAGTGGAACTTCTATAATTAATTGAACTAAGTCAGAATCAAGTGATTAAGGGCCTATGGCTTGGTATGGAGCCTTAAGACGTAAAACGTAAAAGAAAGACGTTGTCTTTAAGTTGTATGCTTGTGGTGCATAATTATTGATATAGTGTTGGTCCATATCAGATTGTGATTCTGCTGTGTTTGGACTTTGAGCTGTGGACTCTTGGCTTTGGGTGTTAGCTTGCAAGGTAAGCTTTCATGTCCTCAGTTTAGCCATGTTGTGGTTCCACCATGTCCCATGGGGGTATGGTTTTATGCATGTTGTGTTACATGTTTTTGGATATATGAAATGTTGATTGAACTTTACATGTAATGGCTTTTAATATGCATGTGTTGTTCCATCTTGACGGTAAGCCTGAGTATGTGGCTTCATACAATACGGTAATCCGGGGTGGATGCAAGTGGCGTCTTGCACTATATGTAGGAGATAGACGTATTTCTGCATTTCTCTGGCCAGTAGAATAGTATTGACACACATGACATGATTATCTGCTGCATTGCACTATTTTGGAACTGATGATGATAAATTGCTTTTAAACTTATATTGCATAAGTGAGCTTGGGGTGGAAGATCCTTGAGGACCCCTTGTCTTACTAAGATTTCTTGTTTAGAGATCTCACCCCACGTTTGGGGAATGCTTATTTCAGGTTCAGGTAGTATGGGGGCTGATGTCTCTGGCGGCAAGAGGCTAGAGCTTGATTGATGATTATGTTATTACTGCTTTGATGATAGCATGACTGGATTGGATGTTGTTTTTGGTTTTCACACCTTTATTATTATGTTGTTGATGTTGAGATTGATGTTAGGCTTTGTTGCCTTATTTGTGTGAGCATGGGGTTTGTCCATGTCACTTATTGTTAGTGCTTTGAGCTGAGTTGTATAATCTGATAGTTGGTCCGTTCTACGTGTTGTAGACTAGAGACTTATGCTTTTGTTATTTGTTTAATGAGGTATTTCAGTTTACTGTTTTATTGCAATCACATACAGACAATGTTTTTATTAATTGATTAATAAGCAAGTTGGTAATGATAATGACATCATAATTGAAAAGAAAAAGATATTCCACATTTTAATTAAGCGCAGCTTAATACGATAGTATGATAACATTACCGGATATATACGAGGTGTTAAATTTATGGTATCAGAGCAATGGTTCTAGGAAAAAGCCTGTATGTATTGCAATTGCTAGGTTGTGTCTGTCTTGTGTGTTTACTCCGTCAAATTTTATTATGATGTTGCATATGTGATCACATTGCGTGGGCCTGATCAACTCATAATTTGTGTAACTTGTGCAGAGTCATGGTAAGATCCGTTAGACCACGAGACACATCTGAAGATCAACCCAATCCGGTCCTGACTACATTGGTTGAGATGCAGGCGGCTAGAGTAGCCGATCAGGAGGCCATTAGATTGGCCAACGCGGCAATGATGGAAGCTATTCGCGAGGCGAACCGGATAGCCGCAGCTAAGGTTCGTGAAGCGAACCGGAGGACCACTGAGGAAGTCCTCGAGGCGAATAGGATGGTAAACATGACGATGATGAGAGTCATGTTCGAGGAGATGATGGCTGGTCCTGCTGTCAGCCAGGCTCCACCGCCACCACCGCCACCGCCTCCACCTAGTACTCAGGAGGAGAGCCATAGCTAGATTGGCAGTGCTGTTCATGTCACTGAGATAGTGGAGACCTTGACAGAGCCTGTTGAGGATCGTGATGCTATTTATCGATGGCTAAATGCTTTCAGGAAGCATAAGCCACCTGTGTTTGAGGGGTCTTTGGATCCTATTGCTGCGGCAAGATGGCTGCAATCGGTAGACAAGATATTTCAGGTCATGCAGTGCACTGACCCACAGAAGCTGATTTTCTCGACTTACATGCTGGAGGGCGATGCCCATGAGTGGTGGACGAACAACTCTCAAGCTTACGTGATGTAGGGTCGTGTCATGACATGGCCATTATTTGAGGAGTGCTTCTTGGGCAGATACTTTCCCTACGATGCGCAGGAGAGGAAACATGGGGAATTTGATAGATTGGTTCAGGGCTCGATGACTGTTGATGAGTACCTGGCCAAGTTCAATGAGCTTGTGAAGTTTGCACACTTCTGGATGGTTCCTCCTACTCCGACGTTTCTGGCTGCTAAGTTCCACAGAGGACTTAGTGAGGTGATTGCTGATCATATTGCTGGAGCTGCTTCGAGGGATTTTGGTACACTGGTTCAGCAGTGTAAGGATATTGAGGAGGTTTGCGTGGCAAGCAAGGCCAAGAGGGCCAAGGTCGACGAGACCAAGGGACTGTTAGTTCCACTCCTACTCCTACGTCCTGGAAGGAGAGGAAGTTTGCTGGGAAGGGCAAAGGAAAACAGTTGGCGACTAGGCAGGCGCCTGGTCAATTCAAGAGAGCTGCTTCACAACAGGGGAGTTCTGTTAGGCCTCCTTCCACTCCGAGGTGTGCGGGATACGGGAAGGAAGATGTTGGTCATTGTGTTTCCGGTCAGCTGATCTGTTTCTAGTGTGGCAAGGAGGGCCACTTCTCCAGAAAATGTCTGTCGTCGACGGCGAGAGCTGCAGCTGTTCAGGCAGTTCCTTTGCAGATGGTTCCGATAGCTTATACTTCGGCATCTGCACTGCCACCTGCTACGGGGCGAGTGTACACCTTGGATAGGCAGCAGTCGGACCGCGCTCTGAACCTTGTTAGAGGTACTGTGTCTATTGGTGATTCTTCGGTTGATGTATTCTTTGATTCCGGGGCTACGCATTCATTTGTGGCAAGCCCGATTGCTTTGGGGCTTGAGCTGCCCATGTCTGAGCTTTCTTCACCGCTGCGGGTGACTACCGCCACCGGAGAAATTTGTGATTCTACCACTGTTCACCGCGATGTAGCGTTTCAGTGGGATGGCCATGAGTTCTCGGTAGATCTGATAGGGTTACCGATGGCCAACTTGGAAATTATTCTGGGCATGGATTAGTTGTCTAGAAACTGTGCACTGATCGATTGCTATGCAAAGCGCGTGGTGATGTCTCCGTGTGGTTCCACAGCTAGTTCCTCGCCACATATTTCATTGCTGCAGGCTAGGAGGACCTTGAGAGCAGGGGCATTCGGGTATGTCATGTTGGGAGGTTTGGTGAGTGGGACACATGAGGATATCACTGGCATTCCTGTGGTGGGGGAGTTCCTTGAGGTGTTTCTTGAGGAGATTCCTAAGTTTCCGCCACAGGGGGAGATAGAGTTCTCCATTGACTTGTTTCCTGGTGTGGGGCCAATTTCTTTAACTATATATCGGATGTCGCCACCGGAGTTGGCTGAGCTGAAGAAGCATATTGAGGATCTTTTAGCGAAAGATTTCATCCGGCCAAGTGTGTCTCCTTGGGGAGCACCGATCATTTTTGTGAAGAAGAAGGATGGGACAATGCGATTGTGCACTGACTACCGGCAGATGAACAAGGTGACGATCAAGAACAAGTATCCCCTTCCTCGGATTGATGATCTGTTGGATCAGCTCAGGGGCGCTTGTGTGTATTCTAAGATTGATCTCCGGTCAGGATACCATCAGATTCGGGTGAAGTCGGAGGATGTCCCGAAGTCCGCATTTCGTTCAAGATATGATCGCTTTGAGTATTTGGTGATTCCTTTTGGACTCACAAATGCGCCGGCAGTGTTCATGGATTACATGAACATGACTTTCCAGCCGTATCTGGATCAGTTTGTGATTGTCTTCATTGACGACATTCTGATTTATTCCAAGACTGAGGAGGAGCATGCGGAGCATCTGAGGATTGTTCTGCAAGTGTTAAAGGAGAAAAAGCTTTATGCTAAGCCTTCTAAGTGTGAGTTTTGGCTCAAATCAGTCAAGTTTCTGGGGCATGTGATTTCAGCGGATGGAGTTGCAGTGGATCCCAACAAGATCGAGGCCGTACTGGATTGGGAGAGGCCCAAGACAGTTACGGAAGTGAGGAGTTTTCTGGGTTTGGCAGGTTACTACCGGAGGTTCATCAAGGGTTTCTCCACGATGGTTCTCCCTTTGTGAAATTTTGAATTTATGTTTAAATTTGAATTTTGGAATTGAATTTTTAACTTTGTAATGATGGGAAAACTTTTACAAAAATGACAACTCATTTAATGTCCCGCTACTTTTCTTTTGTTGTATATTATGAGTAAAAAACCCTATACTTTTCTTTTGTTGTATATCCGCTATTTTTTACATGGATAATTGTTAGCCCTATTAAAGCTGAATGAAAAAACAAAAACATTAAAAAAATTGTAAAATAAGAAAATTATTTATATTTTAAAATAAATTTGAAATTTGGAAACAAATTAAATGAAAAATTATGTGAACTTGATATGTGGGAAAAGAGTTCAGCATTTAATATTTAAACAGTGAAAAAAAATATATATATATATATATATATATAAAATAAATTTGAATTTAATATAAAATTATAGATTAAACAATAAATATTTAAAATTGTAAAAATACATTTATAGTTGATAAAAATTATTTAAAATTTCAAATTTAAAAGAAAAAAATAAGAAATGTCATAATTTATACTTTACAAAAAATAAATTAAAATTTTAACATAAATTTTTCAAAAATACATGTATAACCAATTAAAAATATATATAAAAATCATAAATTAAAATAGAAAAAAATATATAAAAAAATATGTATAATTAATATAAAAAGTTTTAAATTTTAAATTTAAATAAAAGATGACATCTGTCATTCTGTAAAGAAAATTATTAAAATCTAAGAACTATAAAAAATAAAATTTTAATTTAGTACATAAGAAAGAAATTAAACTTTCATTTTTTTATTGCAAGAGTGTAATTAACACAAATACTTGTAAAAAATAATTATTTATATAAAATGTTGACAGTTACATATGGAAATCTGAGCTCGGCCCGGAGGGCCGGCCCGCCAATATATTTTTATAATTGAATTGAAATTTTATCTTTCTTTTTTTATAATTAAATTACTAAATCTGATTTCAATTTTTGTAAATACAAATTTGTGAAATTGCAAAGACTAACGTCACTAATCCTTGCAAAAAAAAAAATTGCAGGTATAAAATGCTGACAGTTAGAGGTGAAAAACTAGGCTCGACCCGGAGGGCCAGCCCACTAATATATTTTTATAATTCAACTGGAACTTTATCCTTCTTCTTTTATAATTAAATTTTTAAATCTGATTTCAATTTTTATAAATATAAATTTGTGAAATTCCAAAGACTAACGACACAAATCCTTGCAAAAAAAAGGTTATTTATTAATATTTTATAAATCTGATTGTAGTAAATGAAAGTTCATCTCCGAGATAAAATATAAAAACCTAGACGCAACTATAAAAATGTTTGTTTTATGGATAAATAAAAAACCTATTACATGCTGATAGTTAGAGGTGGCAAACTGGACTCGGCTCGGAGGCCGACCCATAAACACATTTTTATAATTAAATTAAAATCTCATCCTTCTTCTTTTATAATTAAATTCCTAAATTGATTTTAATTTTTGTAAATACAAATTTGTAAAATTTCAAATACTAACGACACAAATCCATTCAATGCTGTAATTTTTTCCACCAGAAATGTAGAACAAAATAACAACATAATTTTTTGTAAATATAAGATTTGCAGTGCGATTAACCAACCACGACAGACGACAAAATTCTTAATCTTTTTTCCCCGTGCATCGCACGGGTAATATACTAGTTATTTGTCAAAATCGTGGCAACGTAAAATGTTTTTTCTTGTTATTAACCCGATAGAGTCGTTTTCAAAGAAAAGTATTTTAAAATAATAAAATTAATTTTTTAAATAAATTAATTAATATAGCCCAAGTGAAAGAATGTTAGAAATTTTATATGTGGGTAATATTAATTAATTTTTTGTATTTTCTAAAATAATCGGGTTAATGGATATTCCAATTTAATCTATTGTGATAAGCTCATTCTGATCATGTTGAGTTAGGCTTTTGGCATCTTTTGGTATTGGGCGTAGTTGGGCAGCACAATGTAGGCATTAGTGTCTGATTGGGCTTCTGTGATGGGTGGACCCATCAGACACACTGTTGATTAGGGTTTTGCTAGGTTCTCCCTCTAAACTATTTATATTGGGGTTAAGTCCGCCGTCATGCTACCACTTTTTTGGGATAGGTAAGAGATAGAGAGGAAGATCCTGACACGTGGTCACCATTTCCTCCGGCTTTGTGATGACACAACAAACAAGGTACACACAATCTCAATTTTAATTTCATATTGTTTTATATTTTATAATCATATAATATGATCCTGGAATTTTAAATCATACATCTCTTTCTTGGAGAATCCCACGTTGACCGTTGATACTCAAGCACTACTTTTATCCTGGACTTCTTTCATCATCCGATCGAGCGAACTTCAAAGGGGGAAAGTAAACACCTCCACTCTTGCCCAAATTAATTATTAGATGCATCACCATTCAGGTTACCTTCTGGGATCTTGGCTTCTTGAGATTTCTCTTTGTAGTATCTCACAATCTACCCTAGCCTTTTGTCAAAGCCGAGTTAAGTTCTTTTTTTACACTAATATATTTTCTCTTTTTTGTTATGTTCTTTTTTTACACTTATATATTTTCTCATTTTTTTTGAATAAATTCAAAGGTATCCTCCAGCCGTAATCGAAGACTAATCCCCATCGAGCACTATTGGACCCTTTCGGGGTGGCTCTCCCAAATTCTTTTTTTTTCCATTCACAGGGCTCGAACTCGAAACCTCTGGTTAAGGGGCTCAGACTCCTTACCATCTGTGCCAAAGGAGTTTAGTACTTAATGGTTATCTAAATATCAATATTAATATATAATAAATAGAATTGATTTTATTTTGTAATCAAATCAATTAATTTCAGTATTTACAATATATTATATGATATTTTGATTTATGTAATATAATTAATGGGAATAACATCTATCCTTTTAAAGGATATAAGTTTATATTCTTTTAAATCCTAACCGTTGATTTCCGTCCATCGACGGTTATAATCTATTGGATCAAAATTATTAATTAATTAATAATAAATTTGGCCCATTAAGTTTAACCCAATAGATTATAACTATTGATGGACGAAAATCAATGGTTATGATATAAAAGGATATAAACTTATATACTTTAAAAGGATAGATATTTTTCCCATAATTATATATTATGACTATTTTTATTTCATTATATGATTTTATAATTTCGATTATAAAATTTTGAAATGCATGTAATTCCAAACAACCATCCCCCCTCTCCCTCCCCCTCCTGAATTTGTGGTTACAAACAATCTAATATTTCAGCCTTTTTCTATTAGACCTAGCCAATTCTCGAATCAATTTGTTTAACCTATCATGTATATTTGGAAAGTAAATTGGATTATAAACCTTGTTTACTAAAAACATTGGATTCTAAATGATTATCCATTAATTAACTTCACACAATATATATCCGATATTAAGATAAAATGAATCAACAAAAAATAATAATAATAATCTGTTACAGATAGGGAAAGATTAGCATGTCGGATTTATTTTTTATTTATTAAGGATTAACAAATCAGAACTGTTTCTTATTTTATTTTTTAAAATAGATTGAATAGGGATTACCCCCTAATCTAAAACCTCCTTAGAGCGTGCGTGTGCCTGTGTTGCCTTCTTTTTTTCTAACATATCTCATTCTTTCACAGTTTTGACACTGTCAACTGCAAGAGAATGGCAAAAGATTTAGGTTAAGATTTGGAGTCAGATATATTGATGAGGCTGCTAGCAAAGTCATTGATGCGATTCAAGTGCGTTCAACGATCATGGAATGCACTCTTTAGAAACCACAGATTCATTATGAGTCACGTGAACATGCAAATGTCAAAAGAGCGTCTCATGGTTTTTGGACTTGATAGCAATAAGCGATTTCAAAAGAGCATATCACTAACATGCGATGACCCATCACAACCACCTCAGTATGATCTCATGAATTGCTCTTCCCTCGACAACAACTTCATATTTAATAGGTCATACGGTTCTTACAAAGGTGTCTTTTGTGTTGGCATGCACAACGAAAACATTTATGATTTATCCAACGTTTATTATCAATTAATTTTTTGGAATCCTATCACAAGAGAGTCCAAGCTTATTCCCTTTCCTTATGAAAATCCTTCCTATAAACTTCTTGGCTTCGGTGTTGATCCCAATACCAATGACTTTAAAATTATCAAACCCACCATCAATTTTAAAGGTTCATGTCGTCCTTTTATCTCATATGCGGAGGTTTATAATCTTAGTACCAATTCATGGACAGCTATCCATGTTGTTACCCTCCCTCATGTCGAATTTGTTCGAACACAAGACTCGTATAGTTGTGTTCTAATTAATGGTGTTAATTATCATTGGTTGATTGCCGATGAAGGTGGCTTTGGTTACATCCTTTGCTTTGACTTCCGCAACAATCAATTTAGCAGACTCACGGCTCCCGTAGATCTTTCAAATGATGAACTGGTAACTGATAAGATTGCTGAGGTTAATGGTTCCCTTGGTTATATTATACAATATCATGAGGAAGAACGGTTGGAGATTTGGGTTATGAATGAACACAAATGGACAAAAAAACACAGCATTTTTCGGCCAACAGAGATTCTTATCTTTGGCGTTTGGAAGGATGATAAGAATCTCAGTATCAGGAGTTGATTATCATCCTTACAAATTTTATCTTAATATTGGATATATATTGTGTGAAGTTAATTAATGGATAATCTTTTAGAATCCAATGTTTTTTAGTAAACAAGGTTTATAATCCAATTTACTTGCCAAACATACATGATAGGTTAAACAGATTGATTCGTAGATTGGCTAGGTCTAATAGAAAAAGGCTAAAATATTATATTATTTGTAACCACAAAAAATAGTGGGATATACAAAAAAAAGTAGAGGCCTTTTTTACTCATAATATACAACAACAAAAAAGTATTGAGACGTTAAATGAGTTGTCCGCCACAATAAATGATTAACTTAATTTTCCATTGATTTTTTATTTTGATTTTAAAAATAAATTTTTATTTATTTAATTTTTTATTTCCAAATCCTTTCCCACCATTCCAATTTGAAATTTAAAATTGAAATCCAAAATTTGAAATCAATTCAGATTTTGAACTTCAAGAGAGTGAGCAATTCCAATATAGAAAGCATTTAAAAGAGATGAGTAATTCAAATGTACAAATTAGTGGGACATTGAATGAGTCTCCCACCATAAATGATTAACTTAATTTTCCATTGATTTTTTATTTCGATTTTAAAAGAAATTATTATTTATTTAATTATTTATTTTCAAATCCTTTCCCACCATTCCAATTTGAAATCCAAAATTTGAAATCAATTCAGAATTTGAATTTCAAAAGAGTGAGCAATTCCAATGTAGAAAGCATTTTAAAGAGCTCAGTAATTCCAATGTACAAATCAGTGGGACATTGAATGAGTTGTCTGCCACCATAAATAATTAACTTAATTTTCCATTGATTTTTTTTCTATTTTTAAAAGAAATTATTATTTATTTAATTTAATCCTTTCCCACAATTACAATTTGAAATTTAAAATTGAAATCCAAAATTTGAAATTAATTCAGAATTCAAATTTCAAAAAAGTGAGCAATTCCAATGTAGAAAACATTTAAAAGAGCTGAGTAATTCCAATGTACAAATCAGTTTGATTTGTTGCTCATGCTGGTGGAGATACCGACCTCATTAGCCTACGGGCCTTTTATTGCATTTGAATAATTGTCTTTATGTTCCCGGCATTTCTAGAAACATTATTTCTAATTCATTTTTAGAACAAGATGGTTTTGCTTTCACTATTAAGGATAGTACATTTTCTATCATTTTGAATGATATTGTTTTGGTACTGCTTCTTTAATAAATGGCTTGTATGTTTTGGAAATGGGAACTGAAGTGCTCAATGTAGATGTGAAACAACCTAGGATAGATAATCAATCCTATCTTTGGCACTATAGACTAGGGCACATAAATGAAACAAGATTGTCTAGAATGCCTAGAGATGGATACCTAGATTCCAAGGATTTGGAATCCTATAGACAATGTGAATCTTGTCTAGCTGGAAAAATGATTCGTCAAAAGCCCAAAGGGCTTGAGATTCATAGGGCTAGTGAGTTATTAGAACTCATTCACTCTGATGTATGTGGCCCAACGTCTATTGAGGCTAGAGGATGATACTCCTATTTCATTTACTGATGAAGTAGAGAAACAGCGTGGCAATATGGTTAAGTCATTGCGATCAGATCGTGATGGTGAAAATAGAATTTTCTCGCAGCTTACTGCACCTAACACACCACACCAAAGTGGTGTCTCCAAAAGGAGAAACAGGTCCTTGTTAGACATGGTTAGGTCTATGATGAGTGAGACTCAACTTCCAAAATCGTTTTGGGGATATGCCTTAGACACAGCGGCATACCTTCTACATAGGGTACCATCTAAATTTGTTCAGACCACACCATATGAGATATGGAATGGTAAGAGACCCAACCTGATTTACCTCAGGGTATGGGGATCGCCGGCTTATGTCAAAGCGTTGGCATCAGACAAGCTTAGTGCTGAGAGTACTAAATGTCTATTGTGGGGTATCTTAGAGGTTCTAAGGGATACTACTTTTACTCCAAGAACGAACACAAGGTGTTTGTTGGATGCTGAGTTCCTTGAGAAGGATTTGATCTCTCAAGGAGCCAGTGGGAGAGAGATTGATCTTGAAGAAGTTTAAGGACCACAAGAACAGATTGAGGAACCCGAGTCTGCTCCGCATGAGACGTTCTCCAATGTAGAAAACACACAACTCCGTAGGTCTATGAGGGTCATCTATCCACCTGAGAGGTATGGGTTTGTGATTGAGAATCATCAAACTGTCGAGGATGATGAACCAAGTAACTACGAAGAGGCAGTCACGAATGTTGACTTTTCTAGATGGCTTGAAGCCATGGAATCTGAAATGGATTCGATGTATCAAAACAAGGTATGGACCTTGGTTCCTAAACCGCAAGGAATAGTTCCTATCGGTAACAAATGGGTCTTTAAAAGAAAGACTGATACATATGGCAACGTTCAGACCTACAAAGCTAGGTTGGTGGCGAAAGGGTATCGTCAAAGACAAGGAGTTGACTATGATGAGACTTTCTCACCGGTTGCCATGATCAAATCTATTAGGATTATGCTTGCAATAGCAGCATACCACGACTATGAAATTTGGCAAATGGATGTCAAGACCGCCTTCTTGAATGGGTTCTTAAAGGAGGAAGTGTACATGACACAACCTAAAGGCTTTGAAATCTGTAACACCCCGTATATATCCGGTAATGTTATCATACTATCGTATTAAGCTGCGCTTAATTAAAATGCGGAATATCTTTTTCTTTTCAATTATGATGTCATTATCATTACCAACTTGCTTATTAATCAATTAATAAAATCATTGCCTGTATGTAATTGCAATAAAACAGTAAACTGAAATACCTCATTAAATAAATAACATAAGCATAAGTCTCTAGTCACAGAACTACAACACGTAGACCGGACCAACTATCAGATTATACAACATCAGCCCCCATACTACTTGAACCTGAAATAAGCATTCCCCAAACGTGGGGTGATATCTCTAAACAAGAAATCTCAGTAAGACAAGGGGTCCTCAAGGATCTTCCACCCCAAGCTCACTTACATGTGCAATATAAGTTTAAAAGCAGTTTATCATCATCAGTACCAAAATAGTGCAATGCAGCTTATAAACATGTCATGTGTGTCAATACTATTCTACTAGCCAGAGAAATACAGGAATACGTCTATCTCCTACATATAGTGCAAGACACCACTTGCATCCAACCCGGATTACCGTATTGTATGACGCCACATACTCAGGCTTACCGTCAAGATGGAACAACACATGCATATTAAAAGCCATTACATGTAAAGTTCAATTAACATTTCATATATCCAAAAGCATGTAACACAACATGCATAAAACCATACCCCCATGGGACATGGTGGAACCACAACATGGCTAAACTGAGGACACGAAAGCTTACCTTGCAAGCTAACACCCAAAGCCAAGAGTCCACAGCTCAAAGTCCAAACACAGCAGAATCACAATTTGATATGGACCAACACTATATCAATAATTATGCACCACAAGCATACAACTTAAAGACAACGCCTTTCTTTTACGTTTTACGTCTTAAGGCTCCATACCAAGCCATAAGCCATTAATCACTTGATTCAGACTTAGTTCAATTAATTATAGAAGTTCCACTTCATCGATCTAGGGTCCACAAACCCCCAATAGCCTATTGTATGCACAGTAAGGCTACTGTTCTTCGAAATCCCAGAATATTCGGATATTCCTCGGGGATATATCCGTATATGCAATATCCAGATATCTCACTGACCATATCCGGATATACAATATCCAGATATCCAGATCCCCATATCTGGATATCCAATATCCGGATACCATATCCGGATATCCAATATCCGGATACCATATCCGGATATCTAATATCTGGATATCTATTCGACAAATATCCGGATATTTCACGATAGAATGCAGTTTCTGCATTTCGCGAAGATATCCTTCCAAGGTTCCATTTTTAACACTTCAAAACGTTAAAGCATGCATTTTTATACCCTCTTAGGTTAACATATCAGTTGTTACTTGCTTAACCTATTAACATGCAAAGACACCTCTTTTACTCATCAAAACACAAGTCCAAGGTGGGTGACACTTACCAAAGCTCAAAACAGAGCAAGAAAGGCTCTTGGAGCTCACCACACTGCCTCTCAAGGTCTGAGCTTCAAGGCAGACGAAAATGGCAACACAAGCTAGGTTCTTTCTTCCCAAAGGGAGCTCCTTGAAGCTCAAAATGCCACTACAATGGCTCAACAACCCCTATCCTCCAAAGTCAGCAACAAACACTCCCCAAACAGAGGTCACAAACTCAGAATGATTCACTCCACACCCTCCCAAAGCCAACTCTCACAAGCCACAAGTGTTTAGGAGAAGAAATTGTGAAGGAAATGGCCTCAAAGCTCAAGAACATGATGAAGAAGCCATGCAATGGTGTTTGGAAAATCTGGTCAACCACCCTCCACGCATAGAAGTCTGTTTTCTAGGGTTTTGTGCCCATAATGTGCATATATATAGCCACGAGGCCACTAAACGCGCAGTATTAGCATTAATAGCTATGCAAAATATTTTAATCCCAAATTTTGGAATCTTAACCTACTCAATTTTATAAGAATTATCATATTTTTATTATGTTTTTCGGAACAACTTTCCGATACGCGTTTTTCCATAGCCAGTATCAGTTCTGGCATCAGATCTCATTATTTTAACTTGAAACTCGTTTTACAAGTCCTGCATATTATTCTAGTAATTATCATGCACTCATTAAAATTTTCCGGGATACTTTTTCAGTACGCATTTATACAACTAGCAGAACCGATATCTTCACTTTTCTTCCGAAAAGTGACTTTCAGCATTCTTACCCACTAATTATAATTATTAAAGCCTCATAATAATTATTAGGGTCAATTATGGAATTATTTCCTAATTATCATAATTAAATCATTAATTACCTTAATTAACGGTGCAGATTCTTACATTCACCCCACCTTTTTAAGGATTTTGTCCTCAAAATCATAATATACCTGTCTCGAAACTCGGGATGCTGCCGGAGAAGCTCGTTCTCTCGCTCCCAAGTACACTCCTAAGGAGTTCTTCCTGACCATTGCACTTTGACCATCGAAATGATTTTGCTCCTTAGCTGCTTCTCGCCACGATCGAGAATCTTTAGTGGTCCGACAAGAGTTTCAAGTTCTCCCGAACCTCCACGTCATCAGGTTGCACCACGTGCGAAGGATGCCATGCCGAGCCCTGCTCCAACGTGCAAAGGGTGCCATGCCTAGGCTAGCATGGAAACTGTTGTTATACGAAAACTCCACCAAAGGAAGGTACCTATCCCATGCCGAGCCCTGCTCCAACGTGCAAGACCGTAACATGTCCTCCAAGGTCTAGAAAGTCCGCTCAGTCTGTCCATCAGTCTGAGGGTGATAGGCTGACTCAGTCTCAACTGCATACCAAAAGCTCCCTGCAGCGCCTCCCAGAACCGAGATGTGAACTTCGGGTCCCTATAACTGATGATACTCTCGGGCACCCCGTGAAGCCTCACGATCTCGCGAACATACAGTCTGGCCAACTGCTTTGTAGTGAAGCTCACTTTCACTGGAAGAAAATGGGCAGACTGCGTCAGTCTGTCCACAATGACGCATATCGAGTCACAGCCAACCTGAGTCTTCGGCAAACCCACAACGAAGTCCATGGAAATGCTCTCCCATTTCCACTCTGGAATCTCAAGAGGCTGAAGTTTACCAGACGGCTTCTGGTGTTCAATCTTCACTTTCTGACAAATCAAACACTTGGACACGAAAATAGCAACATCTTTCTTCATGCCCGGCCACCAGAAGTTCTTCTTCAGATCTTGATACATCTTTGTAGCGCCATGGTGGATAGAAAACTGGCCCTAATGGCCTTCTGCCATAACCTCATCGGTCAACGGACCTCGAGGGACCACAAATCTCTGCTAAAACATCAGAAGTCCATCCTCATTCCAAGACACACCGTGTTGGTTCTTCATGTAATCCAGGCACTCTCTCTGAACTTGCACCTCTTTGATCTTTTCCAACAGCTCGTTCACAACGTTTGCTGCCTCCATCTCGAAAAGTGCACTCTCGCACGGAGAGGTCACTGCCAACTTTCGAAACTTCGCAACCACATCAAAGTTACAAAGTAACGAACTGGACAAGCTCGCAGATCTCTGGCTCAAAGCATCGGCTACCACATTGGCCTTACCAGGATGGTACTTCAGCTCAAAGTCGTAATCCTTCAGGAACTCCATCCATCTTCTCTGCCTCATGTTCAACTCCTTCTGGTCAAAAAGGTACTTCAAGCTCTTGTGATCCCTGAACACCACAAACTGCATGCCGAACAGATAATGCCTCCAAATATTGAAAGCAAACACGATTGCAGCCAACTCCAAATCATGAGTCGGGTAGTTCTCCTCATGAGGCTTTAACTGCCTTGAAACAAAAGCAACTGCTCTACCAGACTGCATCAACACACAACCCAACCCCTTACCAGAAGTATCAGAGTAAAGCTCAAACTGCTCCTCAGGATCAGGAAGGACCAACACCTGAGAAGTAGTCAATCTCTCCTTCAACTCCTGAAAGCAATCCTCACACTCGTGAGTTCACACAAATGGAGTATCCTTCCGAGTAAGGTGAGTCAAAGGGAGAACCATCATGGAGAAACCCTTGATGAACCTCCGGTGGTAACCTTCCAAACCTAGAAAACTCCTCACTTCTGTAACTGTCTTGGGCCTCTCCCAATCCAGCACGGCCTCGATCTTGTTGGGATCCACTGCAACTCCATCCGCTTGTTAGTATATGGGTGTCCTAGAGACAATCTTTTGATTAAATAAAGGACACTAGATGTAGAACTTTGTTTGTCGCAAATAAATGAAAGCACTATTTATTCAGTTTCATATTGTGTCTCGATATTACTGTTAATATTATATGAATTAACTGGATAAACCCCTTGGAATAGAACAGGTATCTCTTTAGTATCTGTGATGAGATCACGATCATGAGGATTCAAGGATATTGCATGTCTATTCCTAATTATATGTTCCTAATCTAGAGACACTGAGTTTGGGGATTAGTGATCTCGAGTAAGACTAGTACGACTTATCTACTTGTAAATGGATACAAGGTAAAGACCTCATGAGCTGCAGATATAGAGATATCTTAGCTAAAGTCGTGGGTGGACCTATAAGAGTATAGCTCGCACTGAACAGACCCAAAAAGAGACTCTATGAGGAAATCTCACAGATAGTGTCATTAGAGTAATCTCTTTATGTTTGGGTATGTCTTTCCTTAGACCAGAAGTTATTACCTAGACTGTGTTCTTGAAGGCATGTTTTGATTGTATGCCTCGTCTGCCTGAAACATGGAGACTCATAGGTATACTGTTGGGCGTGTCCTTAAAGGGCACAGGGCTAGGGTAATAAGCTGAAGGAATTCGTCAAATCTCTGTGAGAGATTAGGTTATCTGTAAACCGGAGAAATCGGGATGACATTTACAGGGACTCGGGATTCTATGCATAGTAAAAGAGATCATGAGATGATCTGCCTTTAGAGTCAGTAAATTGAAGATTCCCTATTTCGAATAAAGCTTACCCTAAATCGCAGGGGTTGATACATTTCCTTACCCTAGGTTAATGGGAAGATAACCGAGACGAAGGGAAATACATACGGTAACCAAATATGTGCAATAGGATGATCAAGTCATTAATCTGACTAGTTCTGGGGCAACAAAGCATTGCTAGTGCTCTGTGTTGTCATTAATTGGGTTGTGGGCTTGTTGGGCCCAAGCCCAGTTATGTCAGAAGCTAAGTTGGACCTAATGGGTCACACACTAACACCTTGTAGTCATGATGGACTAGCTTTAAAGGTATTGGGCCTAATAATGGTTGTTAGCCCAAGAAGCTGTTTGGAAGCCCACCTAAATGGGTGGGTGGTGCATGGAGCTTAGTAATGGGCTTGGATAGTCCAAGCCATTACTAATTAATTTAATTAGTTAAATTAATAATCAAATATTTGAATTTCGAATTTTGAATTTGAAATTTGAATTTTGAAATTTGAATTTGAATTTGAATTTCGAAATTCGAATTTTGAATTTGAAATTTGAAATTGGAAATTTGAATTTTGAAATTTGAATTTGGAATTTGAATTTTGAAATTCGAATTTTGAATTTGAAATTTGAAATTTTGAATTTTGAATTTTGAATTTGAATGTTTGAACATTTGAATTCAAGTGTTTGAATTCGAATTTGAATTGGCTTTGAAAAGTTGTTTCATAACAAAAGGATAAGACAGGATCTTATTGGAGCATATTCCTTGGATTAAGAAGCATCTTTGGAGCACATCCTTGGGCTGTTTGGTGCGCAAATTTGAGTGATAAGGATGTCATCTTATCACTTAAAATAAAGCTCCATTCAGATTTGGTGGTTGAGGGAATCAGTGGTTGAGTTGATTCAAATTTTGAATGCAACTACTCAATATATTTGGACCCCTTCTAGGGCTGAATTATGCGCATGAAAAGTATACTATATGATAGTTTATGAATTTAAGTTTAAATTATTTTGAACTTAATTTCATGAGGATAAGATTGGAGGTTGTTGGCAAAATTGGTTTTGCAACAGCTCCACCTTATCCTCCCCTGTTCCATGCGCAAATTTCAAATGTGTTTGAAAGTTGGTTTTCATTTTGAATGAATTAAATTCTCTCCTCCTCTCATCAAGGTGTGCGCATATATACAGGTTCCTCACCTTAGGGTTTTGTCAAGAAAACCTAGCCAACTCTCCTTCATCTGATGCACCATTCTGTAGGGTAGTTCACTACACCTTTCCAAACAAAATATCTAGCCTCCACCTTCACCATTTGTGCGCATAGCAAGCCTCACTGTGGTGTTCATCTGGTGGCTTTAAAGAAGGGGTTCTTGTATCATTGACGAACGGTGGTGTGGATCACCATTAGAGGGTTTGAACCCTTCAAGCCTGACATCTAATCTCCCTGACTGATCAGGCCAAAAACAAGGTAACATCATGTTGTCTTAAAGCATGAACCTATGTGTGCATGTATGTTTCGCAGTAAAAAAATTTGTTTTTACACCTTACATGCATCGGCCTTCAAAGGCCAGTTTACTTTCAAGTGGTATCAGAGCCCGGTTGCTTTACCATCGGCGGGTGATGGTACCTTGTTTGTGAAAGGAGTTTTTCGCGGTCAAAAAATCTTTAAAGGGTTAAAGTTTAAATTCTGCATATGGATTTTGAATCACAAATCCTTTAAAGTATTAAAGTTTTTGTTTTTATGAACATGTAAATTTGATTCTGTGTTCATAAAACATTATGCATCATGGTTTAGTTTCTTTTTCTTTATGAAAGTTTTAAAAGGAACACCCTTTTTGAAAGGGTAGATTCGGCCATGGAGGGTACTAAGAGTACCTTGAATGATTTCTTATTTTTCTCCATGAATTGTGTCATGTTTATATGCATGAAATTTTGTGACAAAATTTATCATATAGTCACCTATATGATTCGGCCATGAAGGAGTTTATGGCTACATGCATGGTTTAATTTTGTTTTCTTTGAGAAAGAATTAACAAAATTTGAATTAAAATTGTTTTTTAAATTCGGCCAATGAGAAATTTAAGATTATGAATCTTGATGATATTTTGATATTTAAATGTTAAATGTCAAAATATATGTGAAAATATTATGTGATAATATAATGTTTGTGTTTGCAAGTTTTGAACTTTTCAGGTACAAACAGGAAGGAGATGGTCATGGTGCCCGGATTTGAATTTTTAAATTTTAAATTAATGTGTAATCGCGCCCTTTAATTTACAAGTGTATTTGTAATTTAAATTTTGTAATTTTGTCCCTCCAAAGATGTTTTGGAGTTTCTTTGATTATGTGTAATTAGAGAAATAGGCTAGTGGCGTATAGACGACAAGCGGCCGTTGCTTAAAGAAGCAAAAAGGACAAAAGCGCGAGCACCATGGCTATCTCAATATAAACTGTTTATATGCATGTATGATTAGAACGTCTAGTATGCATGAATTGGGCAAACCGCGTTTTGTATGGTTATTATGTTTGTCCAATAGCGACTAGTGTATACCGATAGATGTTTGACATAGGTAACTACTAGCATGATAACTTACAATATGCGTTTGATGGGACCTAATTAACCCTAAAATAAAAGGAACCCTTAAAAGGAATAAATAATTAAGCATATGATTACCTCCCACCACCAATGCTACTCAAAACTCTTCTACATAGTGGTGCTCCACAACTCAGTTGGGACCCACTATTTCGTTGAGCTAGAGTAGTGTTTGAAGTGTAAGACACTTAGGGTGCTGGTTTAATGCTTAACTAAGACATAAGTTGCAGGCACAGCCGGGCTTATGTGCTTAGGGTAATGGTGCTAGGTTGGTTGCATGAGATGCACCACTAAGTGACAAAGAGTTGTCAACCTAATGTTAAGAGAGGGTATGAGATACTGTTGATAAAGATCAACCCATTATTTAAATTAATCTTGCGGTCTCAGACGGAGATTAAAGTAAATAATCGCACTCTTAATCCCACTAAGGTAAAATCTAAAGTAGATTAACCCTAAGTCAAAAGCAAGGGTCATTGACTTAGATAAAATAGTGGGAGGGGCAAATTATTTCAAGTCTTTAATAATTTGCTTTTAACTACATAACCGTATATTAACTAAAATCATATTTACGTCTTTTTCAGCTTTTAGTATGACTAATCAACTGTCACTGCATTCAATTTTCGATACGAATGAACTGACCGGTTCAAATTTTATGGACTGGTATCGGAACTTAAGAATTGTTCTTAAGACCGAAAAGATAGCTTATGTCCTTGACACTGCTTTGCCTATTGCGCCTAAGGAAGGGGAAGATGGGTTCACGGAATTTGATTTCGAAACCCACAAGCAACACATGGATGATAATGTGTTGGCTTGTTGCATCATGCTGGCATCCATGTCGCCTGAACTGCGTAAACAGCACGAGCATATGGATGCCCCCTCTATTATCATGCATCTCAAGGAGTTGTATGATATTAAAGGAAGACATGAGAGGTATGAGACCTTTAGGGAATTGTTCCTGTGCAAGAAGACTGAAGGCATGTGTTTTAACCGCCATGTACTGAAGATGATGGCACTCATTGAGAAGCTAGAAGGTCTAGGGTTCACAATGGATGCTGAATTAATTAATGACTTAGTTCTATCATCACTTCCTCCTTCTTTCAGTGAATTCATAATGGATTACAACATGCATGGGATGTTTGTGAGCTTGCCAGAGTTGTTAAGGATGTTAACGACTGCTGAAATGTCTATCAAGAAGGATGAGACACAAGCTCTTATGATTGGTGGGCCTGAAAGGGCCATGGGTAAGGGCAAGGAGCCTGCAAAAGGCAACTCCCTTAAGCCCAAAGGAAAACCCAATAAGAAAAAGGGCAAAAAGAAAGGTAAGGGAGCACCCAAGGACAAAAGCGATGCTGTGTGCTTCCATTGTGGCAAATATGGCCATTGGAAAAGGAATTGTCCAGACTACCTGAAGAGTGTGAAGGAGCATGGTGATGCTTCAACCTCAGGTATTCACATGATTGAGATAAATTGTTCTTATGCTAATCCAACTTTATAAGGTATTGGATACCGGTTATGGTTCTTATTATCTGCAATGTGTTGCAGGTGCTTAGAAGCCTAGAAGATTGGAGAAGAACGAGGTGGACCCCGCGCAGGTGATAAAGCAAGAGTTGTTGCTCATGCTGGTGGGGATACCGACCTCATTAGTCTACGGGCACTTTATTGCATTTGAATAATTGTCTTTAAGTTCCCGGCATTTCTGGAAATGTTATTTCTTGTTTAGAACAAGATGGTTTTGCTTTAACTATTAAGGATGGTACATTTTCTATCATTTTGAATGATATTGTCATGGTACGCTTCTTTAATTAATGGCTTGTATGTTTTGGAAATGGGAACTAAAGTGCTCAATGAAGATGTGAAATGACCTAGGATAGATAATCAATCCTATCTTTGGCACTATAGACTAAGGCACATAAATGAAACAAGATTGTCTAGGATGCATAGAGATGGATACCTGGACTCCAAGGATTTGGAATCCTATGGACAGTATGAATCTTGTCTAGCTGGGAAAAATGATTCGTCAATACCCAAAGGGCTTGAGATTCATAGGGCTAGTGAGTTATTAGAACTCATTCACTGTGATTTATGTGGCCAAATGTATATTGTGGCTAGAGGAGGAAACTCCTATTTCATTTACTGATGAAGTAGTGAAACGGCGTGGCAAGATGGTTAAGTCATTGCGATCAGATCGTGATGGTGAATATTTGAGCCATGAGTTTCGGGATTATCAGAGAGAAAATAGATTTCTCTCGCAGTTTACTGCACTTAACACACCACACCAAAATGGTGTCAGGAGAAATAGGACTGTGTTAGACATGGTTAGGTCTATAATGAGTTAGACTCAACTTCCAAAATTGTTTTGGGGATATACCTTAGACACAGCGGCATACCTTCTAAATAGGGTACCGTCTAAATCTGTTCAGACCACACCATATGAGATATGGAGTGGTAAGAGACCCAACCTGAGTTACCTCAGGGTATGGGGATCGCCAGCTTATGTCAAAGCGTTGACATCAGACAAGCTTAGTGCTAAGAGTACTAAATATCTATTTGTGGGGTATCCTAAAGGTACTAAGGGATACTACTTCTACTCCATGGAAGAACACAAAGTGTTTGTGTCAGAGAATGCTGAGTTCCTTGAGAAGGATTTGATCTCTCAAGGAGGCAGTGGGAGTAAGATTGATCTTGAAGAAGTGCAAGATCCACAAGAACAGATTGAGGAACCCGAGTCTGCTCCGCAGGCGACGTTCTCCAATGGAGAAGTAAACACACAACTCCGTAGATCTACGAGGGTCATCCATCCACCTGAAAGGTACGGGTTTGTGATTGAGAATCAGCAAACTGTTGAGGATGATGAACCAAGTAACTACGAGGAGGCGGTCAAAGATGTTGACTCCTCAAGATGGCTTGAAGCCATGGAATCTGAAATGGATTCGATGTATCAGAACAAGGTATGGACCTTGGTTCCTAAACCGCAAGGAATAGTTCCTATCGGTAATAAATGGGTCTTTAAAAGAAAGACTGATGCAGATGGCAACGTTCAGACCTACATAGCTAGGTTGGTAGCGAAAGGGTATCGTCAAAGACAAGGAGTTGACTATGATGAAACTTTCTCACCAGTTGCCATGATCAAATCTATTAGGATCATGCTTGCAATAGCAGCATACCACGACTATGAAATTTGGCAAATGGATGTCAAAACCGCCTTCTTGAATGGGTTCTCGAAGGAGGAAGTGTACATGACACAACCTGAAGGCTTTGAAATCAAAGATCAGAAGCATATGGTATGCAAACTACAAAGGCCAATATATGGGCTAAAGCAAGCATCAAGGAGTTGGAATTTACGCTTTGATGAAGTCGTTAAGAGTAATGATTTTATCAAGAACGAGGATGAACCTTGTGTTTACAGAAAGGTAAGTGGGAGTAATGTCGTCTTCCTAGTACTCTATGTAGATGACATATTGCTAATAGGAAATGACATCCCCACATTAAAAATAACGAAAGTGTGGCTTTCAGAAAACTTTACCATGAAGGATTTGGGAGAGGCAGCCTTTATACTTGGTATAAAGATCTATAGAGATAGATCCAAGAGGCTGCTGGGTTTATCTCAATCCACGTACGTTGACAAGATGCTAAAGAGGTTTAGCATGGAAGGGTCGAAAAGGGGTTTTCTTCCTGTCAGTCATGGGGTACACCTATCAAGGGCTATGTGTCCTAAGTCACAGCCTGAGAAGGATCGCATGAGTGGAATTCCATACGCTTCGGCTATTGGATCCATCATGTATGCCATGATATGTACGAGTCCAGATGTCTCATATGCTTTAAGCATTACGAGCAGATACCAGTCAGACCCTGGAGAGGGTCACTAGACGGCAGTCAAAACCATCCTTAAATACTTAAGAAGAACTAAGGATGCGTTTCTGGTCTATGGTGGGGTTAATGAGCTAACAGTGAAAGGGTTCACTGAAGCCAGCTTTCAAAGTGACAAAGATGACTGTAAGTCACAATCAGTGTTCGTATTCACCTTAAATGGTGGGGTAGTATATTGGAAGAGTTCCAAGCAGGATACTAAAGCAGATTTAATGACAGAAGCTAAATACATAGCTGCTTCAGAAGCGGCTTAGGAGGCCGTGTGGATCAAGGAAGTTCATTTCTGAACTAAGGGTGGTTCCAAGCGTGGATGTGCCCATACAGTTGCTTTGCGACAACACTGGAGCCATTACGCAGTCAATGGAACCTAGGTCTCATCAAAGATCTAAACACATGCTCCGCAGATATCACTTGATTAGAGTAATCAATGATAGGATGGATGTAAAAATGGATTATATTCCCACAGTTAAAAACCTGGCCGATTCTCTGACAAAGGCTGTTTCTCAGAGAAAACATGATAGTGATCATGTGGCTTTAGGTATACGACTTAGGTCTGATTGGCTCTAGGCCAAGTGGGAGCTTGTTAGTATATGGGTGTCCTAGAGACAATCTTTTGATTAAATAAAGGACACTAGATGTAGAACTTTGTTTGTCGCAAATAAATGAAAGCACTATTTATTCAGTTTCATATTGTGTCTCGATATTACTGTTAATATTATATGAACGAACTGGATAAACCCCTTGGAATAGAACAGGTATCTCTTGAGTATCTGTGATGAGATCACGATCATGAGGATTCAAGGATATTGCATGTCTATTCCTAATTATATGTTCCTAGTCTAGAGACACTGAGTTTGGGGATTAGTGATCTCGAGTAAGACTAGTACGACTTATCTACTTGTATATGGATACAAGGTAAAGACCTCATGAGCTGCAGATATAGAGATATCTTAGCTAAAGTCGTGGGTGGACCTATAAGAGTATAGCTCGCACTGAACAGACCCAAAAAGAGACTCTATGAGGAAATCTCACAAATAGTGTCATTAGAATAATCTCTTTATGTTTGGGTATGTCTTTCCTTAGACCAGAAGTTATTACCTAGACTATGTTCTTGAAGGCATGTTTTGATTGTATGCCTCGTCTGCCTGAAACATGGAGACTCATAGGTATACTGTTGGGCGTGTGCTTAAAGGGCACAGGGCTAGGGTAATAAGCTGAAGGAATTCGTCAAATCTCTGTGAGAGAGATTAGGTTATCTGTAAACCGGAGAAATCGGGATGACATTTACTAGGTTAAGAAATACATACGGTAACCAAATATGGACTGGGGCAACAAAGCATTGCTAGTGCTTTGTGTTGTCATTAATTGGGTTGTGGGCTTGTTAGGCCCAAGCCCAGTTATGTCAGAAGCTAAGTTGGACCTAATGGGTCACACACTAACAACCATTATTAGACTCAATACCTTTAAATTACTAATCCAAGCCATTACTAATTAATTTAATTAGTTAAATTAATAATCAAACATTTGAATTTCGAATTTTAAATTTTAAATTTGAATTTTGAAATTGAAATTTGAAATTTGAAATTTGAATTTTGAAATTTGAATTTGAAATTAAAAAAGATCATGAGATGATCTGCCTTTAGAGTCAGTAAATTGAAGATTCCCTATTTCGAATAAAGCTTACCCTAAATCGCAGGGGTTGATACATTTCCTTACCCTAGGTTAATGGGAAGATAACCGAGACGAAGGGAAATACATACGGTAACCAAATATGTGCAATAGGATGATCAAGTCATTAATCTGATGGGTTTCAAGCAGTTCTTGCATCATTGAGGAACGGTGGTGTGGATCACCATTAGAGGGTTTGAACCCTTCAAGCCTGACATCTGATCTCCCTGACTGATCAGGCCAAAAACAAGGTAACATCATGCTGTCTTAAAGCATGAACCTATGTGTGCATGTATGTTCCGCAGTAAAAAAATTTGTTTTTACACCTTACATGCATCGGCCTTCAAAGGCCAGTTTACTTTCACGGCTGAAATCACATGCCCCAGAAACTTGACTAATTTGAGCCAAAACTCACACTTAGAAGGCTTAGTATAAAGCTTTTTCTCCTTCAACACTTGCAGAACAATCCTCAGATGCTCCGCATGCTCCTCCTCAGTCTTGGAGTAAATCTGAATGTCGTCAATGAAGACAATCACAAACTGATCCAGATACGGCTGGAAAATCCTGTTCATGTAATCCATGAACACTGCTGGCGCATTTGTGAGTCCAAAAGGAATCACCAAATACTCAAAGTAACCGTATCTCGAACGAAATGCGATCTTCGGGACATCCTCCGACTTCACCGAGTCTGATGGTATCCGGACTAGAGATCAATCTTAGAATACACACAAGTGCCCCTGAGCTGATCCAACAGATCATCAATCCGAGGAAGGGGATACTTGTTCTTGATCGTCACCATGTTCAATTGCTAGTAATCGATGCACAATCGCATTGTCCTGTCCTTCTTCTTCACAAAAATGACCGGTGCTTCCCAAGGAGACACACTCGGCCGGATGAAATCTTTCGTTGAGAGATCCTCAATATGCTTTTTTAGCTCAGCCAACTCCGGTGGCGACATCTGATATGGAGCTAAAGAAATTGGCCCCACACCAGGCAACAAGTCAATGGACTCTATCTCCCGTTGTGGCGGAAACTCAGGAATATCCTCAGGAAACACCTCAAGGAATGCCAGTGATGCCAGTGATATCCTCCTGTGTCCCACTCACCAAATCTCCTAACATGACATACCCGAATGCCCTTGCTCTCAAGGCCCTCCTAGCCTGCATCAATGAAATATATGGCGAGGAACTAGCTGTGGAACCACACGAAGACATCACCACGCGCTTTGCACAGCAACCGATCAGTGCACAGTTTCTAGACAACCAATCCATGCCCAGAATCATTTCCAAATTGGCCATCGGTAACCCTATCAGATCTACCGAGAACTCACGGCCATCCCACTAAAACGCTACATCACGGTGAACAGTGGTAGAATCACAAATTTCTCCGATGGCGGTAGTCACCCGCAGCGTGGAGAAAGCACAGACATGGGCAGCTCAAGCCCCAAAGCAATCGGGCTTGACACAAACGAATGCGTAGCCCCGGAATCAAAGAATACATCAACCGAAGAATCACCAATAGACACAGTACCTCTAACAAGGTTCGGAACGCGATCCAACTGCTGCCTATCCAAGGTGTACACTCGCCCCGTAGCAGGTGGCAGTGCAGGTGCCGAAGTACAAGCTATCGGAACCATCTGCAAAGGAACTACCTGAACAGCTGCAGCTCTCGCCGTCGATGATGGACAGTCTCTACAGAAGTGGCCCTCCTTGCCATACCGGAAACAGGTCAGCTGGCCGGAAACACAACGACCAACATGCTCCTTCCCGCACCCCGCACACCTCAGAGTGGAAGGAGGCCTAACAGAACTCCCCTGCTGTGAAGCAGCTCTCTTGAATTGACTAGGCGCCTGCCTAGTCGCCAACTGTTTACCTTTGCCCTTCCCAGCAAACTTCTTGTCCTTCCAGGACGTAGGAGTAGGAGTGGAACTAACTGTCCCTTGGTCTCGTCTACCTTAGCCCTCTTGGCCTTGCTTGCCATGCAAACCTCTTCAATATCCTTACACTGCTGAACCAGTGTACCAAAATCCCTCGAAGCAGCTCCAGCAATATGATCAGCAATCACCTTACTAAGTCCTCTGCGGAACTTAGCAGCTAGAAACGTCGGAGTAGGAGGAACCATCCGGAAGTGTGTAAACTTCACAAGCTCATTGAACTTGGCCAGGTACTCATCAATAGTCATCGAGCCCTGAACCAATCTATCAAATTCCCCCTCTTTCCTCTCCTACGCATCGCAGGGAAAGTATCTGCCCAAGAAGCACTCCTCAAAGAATGGCCATGTCATGACACGACCCTGCATCCCGTAAGCTCGAGAGGTGTTCATCCACCACTCATGGGCATCGCCCTCTAGCATGTAAGTCGAGGACATCAGCTTCTGTGGGTCAGTGCACTACATGACCTGAAATATCTTGTCAAGCGATTGCAGCCATCTTGCCGCAGCAATAGGATCCAAAGACCCCTCAAACACAGGTGGCTTATGCTTCCTGAAAGCATTCAGCCGTCGATCAATAGCATCACGATCCTCAATAGGCTCTGTCAAGGTCTCCAATGTCTCAGCGACATAAACAACACTTCCAATCTAGCTAGGGCTCTCCTCCTGAGTACTAGGTGGAGGCGGTGGAGCCTGGTCGACAACAGGACCAGCCATCATCTCCTCCAACATGACTCTCATCATCATCATGTTTGCCATCCTGTTCGGCTCGAGGACTTCCTCAGTGGTCCTCCGGTTCGCTTCACGAACCTCAGCTGCGGCTATCCGGTTCGCCTCGCGAACAGCTTCCATCATTGCCGCATTGACCAATCTAATGGCCTCCTGATCGGCTACTCTAGCCACCTGCATCTCAGCCAATGCAGTCAGGACCGGATCGGGTTGATCCTCAGAACTGTCTCGTGGTCTCCCGGATCTTACCATGACTTTGCATAAGTTACATAAATTATGAGTTGATCAGTCCCACGCAATGTGATCACATATGCAACATCATAATAAAATTTGACGGAGTAAACACACAAGACAGACACAACCAAACAACCTAGCAATTGCAATATATACAGGCTTTTCCCTCGAACCATTGCTCTGATACCATAAATTTAACACCCCGTATATATCCGATAATGTTATCATAATATCGTATTAAGTTGTGCTTAATTAAAATGCGGAATATCTTTTTCTTTTCAATTATAATGTCATTATCATTACCAACTTGCTTATTAATCAATTAATAAAAACATTGCCTGTATGTAATTGCAATAAAACAGTAAACTGAAATACCTCATTAAATAAATAACATAAGCATAAGTCTCTAGTCACGGAACTACAAAATGTAGACCAGACCAACTATCAGATTATACAACTCAGCTCAAAGCACTAACAATAAGTGACATGGACAAACCCCATGCTCACACAAATAAGGCAACAAAGCCTAACATCAATCTCAACATCAACAACATAATAATAAAGATGCGGAAACAATAAACAGCATCCAATCCAGTCATGCTATCATCAAAGCAGTAATAACATAATCATCAATCAAGCTATGGCCTCTTGCCGCTAGAGACATCAACCCCCATACTACCTGAACCTGAAATAAGCATTCCCCAAATATGGGGTGAGATCTCTAAACAAGAAATCTCAGTAAGACAATGGGTCCTCAAGGATCTTCCACCCTAAGCTCACTTACATGTGCAATATAAGTTTAAAGATAATCGTGCTACAGATTCAGACCCACGACTTATCTACTTAAAGTCGTGCTAGTAGATAAGTCGTGCTACAGATTCAGACCCACGACTTTAGCTAAGACATCTCCATATCTGTAGCACATGAGGTCTTTACCTTGTATCCAAATACAAGTAGATAAGTCATGCTAGTCTTACCTGAGATCACTGATCCCCATTCTCAGTGTCTCTAGACTATGAACATAAAGTTAGGAATAAACGTGCAGTATCCTTGAATCCTCATGATCGTGATCTCATCACAGATACTCATGAGATACCTGTTCTATTCCAAGGGGTTTATCCAGTTTGTTCATAATATATTAACAATAATATCGAGACATAATATGAAATAGGATGAAGAGTACTTATTATTTATTTGCAACAATAAAGGTCCACATCTAATGTCCTTATTTAATCAAAAGATTGTCTCTAGGACACCCATATACTAACAAGCTCCCACTTGGCCTAGAGCCAATCAGACCTAAGTCGTATACCCAAAATCATTTTAGCAAAGTATTTCATGCACGTTTCCAATTCTGAATTTTTGAACTGTTTTTGCGAGCACTTTGCGAGTTGTCATTCTGGGGCTACAGACCTCCGAATGAGGTATAATTTATATGGATGTAAAGCCCCAGTTGTTTACTTTCAGATTATATAAACCTTACAATGAAATCTTGAAAACTTGATTTATTATGATTTTTATGAATCAGGAGGTTTTTGGAAAAACAAAATACACTGAATTTTCGAGGAACTTGCGAGTTCTGTTTCGTGGGGCTAGAGACCTCCGATTCGAGTATAAATTATATGTACGCGAAGCCCCAAATGTCTAGTTTCTTAGTAGCAAAGAAGATTTTTGTAAATTTTTGTACTCAGATTTTTTATAATATTTTCAAGACAGGTTGTTTTCGGGAAAAATCAGAGTTGCGCAGCGAAAGTTGTTTTTATTTTCTTGTTGTCCTCACTTTACGAAGTCACTTTTAAAGAAAAGATTTTAAGTGATAACGTCAAAAAGTTTTTACGTAACAAGAATTTTACATTTTAACATTAAGTCTCTAATCAGTTTTAGCAGACACCCCCTTTGGATGCATACAGGGGAGGGTGTCACAAAGGGGAAAAGACCCGTTTATTTCAAATAAGTGACAGGGCGCTAAAACGTTGAAACCAATCATTTTAGCGCCCAGGACCAGAGAAATGTGCACACGTTGTGTGCAGCACCGCGCTAAAACGATCTCCATGGACGTTTTAGCGCGCTGGGCCAGAGTGCTTGCAATTGATGCATTGGTGGAACGCTAAAATGGTTAGTATGAACGTTTTAGCGCTTTTGGCCAGAGAGTTCTCGCATAAGTGCTCTTGTTGAGCGCTAAAACGTTCAGTTAGCACGTTTTAGCATGCATGGCCAGAGAATTCGCTCGTAGTGCAACTCTTAGAACGCTAAAACGTCCAGAATGGAAGTTTTAGCGCTAGCACTTGTCAAAATTTATTTTCTTAAAATGTTTTCAAAACTTTTCCCTCTTCTCTTCTTTATACATGGTATTAACATTAATGTTACATACCTGATACAGTGGGTTGCCTCCCACTTAGCGCATGTTTAACATCGCGAGCCTGACGGTTATGATCTAGCTCACCTCCAACAAGGCAACTGAAATTAGTTGCCTGTCCACAGCACATCCGATGTAAAGTTTCAGCCTCTGACCGTTAACAGTAAAACTTCGGTCAGAGTCCTAAGAACAAATTTCCACTGCTCCATAAGGCTTCATGCTTTTAACCACAAACGGTCCAGACCATCTGGACTTCAGCTTGCCTGGAAACAATTTCAACCTGGAGTTAAAAAATAGCACCTGATCACCCACTTTGAAATCCTTGGGTGTGATTTTCTTGTCATGCCATAACTTGGTCTGCTCCTTGTATAGGCTGGCACTCTCATATGTTGACAGACGGAATTCATCCAGTTCAACCAATTGCAGTAGTCTTTTCTCACCTGCTGCTTTTGAATCAAAGTTTAAGAACCTGACAGCCCATAATGCTCTATGCTCCAAACCAATAGGCAAGTGACATGCTTTCCCAAATAACAATTGAAATGGAGACATTCTAATTGGAGTCTTGAATGTTGTCCTATATACCCACAAGGTGTCATCAAGTTTCTTGGACCATTGAGTCCTAGCATTCCCAACAGTCTTCTCCAATATTCTTTTAAGTTCCCTGTTGGAAATTTCAACTTGACCACAAGTCTGTGGATGGTACGGAATACTTATCTTGTGCCTGACTCCATACTTTGCAAGAGTATATTCTACCCACCTGTTATCAAAATGAGTTCCCCCATCACTGATTATGGCTATCAGAATTCCAAATCGCTCAAAGATGTTCTTTCTTAAAAAGACGATCATTACCCGAGAATCATTAGTTGGTGTGGCTATGGCTTCAACCCATTTAGAAACATAGTCAACTGCTACCAGGATGTACTTGTTAGAGTAGGATGAAGGGAAGGGTCCCATGAAATCCATACCCCAAACATCAAAGATCTCCACCTCCAATATATTGTTCAAAGGCATTTCATGTCTCTTGGAGATGTTACCAGTCCTTTGGCAATTGTCACATGCTTCCGCATATTTTCTGGCATCCTTGTACAATGTTGGCCAGTAGAAACCACTCATTAAAACCTTAGCTGCTGTTCTCTCACCTACAAAATGGCCACTATAGGCTGAACCATGACAGTGCCATAAAACACTCTTTTGCTCTTCCTCCGGAATGCATCTTCTGATTACTCCATTTGAACATCTATATAAGAGGTATGGCTCATCCCAGATGTATCTCCTCACATCATGCAGAAATTTCTTCCTCTGTTGGTAAGTGAAATCCTTTGGCATGGCTCCAGCAGCTTTGTAGTTAGCAAAATCAGCAAACCATGGTGGAGTGTTACTAATCAAGACTTGATCTTGTACCAACTTTGTACTAATGGCCAGTACCTGTTCATCAGGATACTCTTCCTTGATCACTATTTCCGGACCCTCTTGTAAGTCTGTCTCTGTGATCCTGGATAAATGATCAGCAACCAAGTTTTCAACTGCCTTTTTATCCTTAATCTCCACTTCAAACTCTTGCAGAAGTAACATCCATCGGAGTAACCTGGGCTTAGCATCCTGCTTTGTTAACAAGTACTTCAAAGCTGCATGGTCAGTGTAAACAATAACCTTGGACCCTATCAGATATGACCTGAATTTGTCAAATGCATACACTATTGCCAATAACTCTTTTTCTGTAGTAGCATAATTCCTTTGTGATTCATTAAGAATTTTACTGGCATAGTAAATGAAATGCAATAATTTATCCTTCCTTTGGTCTAGCACTACCCCCACAGCATAATCACTGGCATCACACATAAGTTTAAAAGGTAATGAAAAATCAGGTGCCATGATTATAGGTGTAGTGATCAACTTGTCTTTCAACACATTAAATGCATGCAAGCAGTCATCAGTAAACAGAAATTCTTGATCTTTCCCCAATAGCTTGCACAATGGTTTTGCAATTTTTGAAAAGTCTTTAATAAAACGACGGTAAAATCCAGCATGTCCTAGAAAACTTCTCATACCTTTAACATTTATGGGAGGGGGTAGTTTCTCAATAATAGAGATCTTGGCCTTATCTACTTCAATCCCTCTGTTGGACACTTTGTGTCACAGAACAATACGCTCTGTCACCATAAAGTGACATTTCTCCCAATTCAGCACAAGATTGCAATCTTGGCATCTTTTCAAAACACTATCCAGGTTTTCTAAACATGCATCAAAAGTAGGACCAAACACAGATAAATCATCCATAAAAATCTCAATGCATCTTTCTACCATGTCAGAGAATATGGAAAGCATGCACCTTTGAAAAGTTGCTGGTGCATTGCATAGGCCAAAAGGCATCCTCCGGTATGCAAAGATTCCATAGGGGCAAGTGAATGCAGTCTGCTCCTGATCTTCGGGAGCCACATCTATCGGGTTGTAGCCTGAGTATCCGTCTAAGAAGTAGTAGAAAGCATGTCCTGCCAATCTCTCCAGTATCTGGTCCAGGAATGGAATAGGGAAATGGTCCTTCTTGGTTGCTTTGTTGAGTCTCCGGTAGTCTACACACATCCTCCAGCCAGTCACTGTTCTTGTAGGGATCAGTTCATTGTTCTCATTTCTAACCACAGTCATCCCTCCTTTCTTGGGCACTGTTTGAACTGGACTCACCCAAGCACTGTCTAAAATAGGGTAAATCATTCCAGCATCAAGCAACTTCACCACTTCCTTCCTTACTACCTCCTTCAGAGTGGGATTAAGTCTTCTCTGTGGTTGCCTCACTGGTGTGACTTCTTCCTCCATCAATATCTTTTGAGTGCAGAAGGAAGGGTTGATACCCTTAAGATCTGAAAATGACCTGCCCATGGCTGTCTTATTCTTCTTGAGCACCTCAACCAACTTCACTTCCTCCCCTTCAGACAAGAATGCATTGATAATGGCTAGGTAGGTTTGATCATCCCCAAGGAACACATAGTTCAGATTTGAAGGTAGTTCTTTCAATTCTACCTTAGGTGCTCCTTTAGGAATGTCATCCACCTTCTGTTCAAGCTCCTCAACTACCGATTCCTCCTGATGATATTCCCCACTAGTCTCATTCTTACATTTGTCTTCCTCTAATAACAGGTCCTCTTCTCCTGTCACGTCATCCACATCCTCCTGAATGATATCAACCCTGAAACAATCCTCCACATCAACAGGATGTTTAATGGCTTCAAACACATCAATTATCACTGTCTCTTCATTCACCCTTAGCATTAGCTTCCCTTGTTCAACATCAATCAGGGATCTAGCAGTTGCTAAGAATGGCCTCCCTAGAAGTAGAGGGCTTTCAGTATCTTCTTCTTCCATATCAAGAATCACAAAGTCCACAGGAAAAATGAACTTATCTACCTTGACCAGAACATCTTCTACCACCCCTTCTGGTCTTTTGATGGATCTATCTACTAGATGCAGAATAAGATTGGTATCCTTCAATGTGTTGATTGCCAAAGCTCTACATACAGTCAATAGCATCAGATTTATGCTGGCCCCCAAATCACAAAGTGCCTTCCTTACTTCCACATCTCCAATGGCAATAGGGATGCTAAAACTTCCTGGATCTTTCAACTTTGGAGGAAGCTTTTTCTGGATCAGGGCGCTGCACTCTTCAGTTAAAGCCACTGTCTCACCATCCTTCAGTTTCCTCTTCTTAGACAGAAGATCCTTGATGAATTTGGCATAGTGAGGCATGTTCTCCAAGGCCTCAGCAAATGGAATGTTAATATGCAACTTCTTAAAAATATCCAGAAACCTTGCATAATGCTACTTCTAGATTTCCTGCTTCAACCGTTGAGGATAAGGCACTTTAGCATATGGAGATAAGTTGATTGGCTGGTCCTGCTTGTCAGCCAATTTCTTCTTTTCCCACTTCATCAACTTCTGGGGTGAAGAACTCTTTTCAACCACTACCTCTTCTTCTTTCTTCTTTTCCTCAACTTCCTCTTTTTCATTTTCAACTACAACATCTTCAACAACAACTTCCTCCTCATTTTTCTTTTCCGACTCTTTCTTCTCTTCCACTTTCTTGTTAACTGGTTGAAGCACAAGACCACTTCTTGTAGTAATAGACTTGCAGTGCTCCTTTGGATTCACCATTGTATCACCAGGGAACTTTCCCTGTGGCCTGTCAGATATCTGTCTAGATAGCTGACCAATCTGTGTTTCCAAATTCCGGATGGATGCTTATTGGTTTCTGAATGAAGTTTTCGTCTCCTACATGAATGCAGAAGTTTCTTCTCTGAAAGAATTTGACCCTTGAATGAAATCTTGAGTAGTCTTAGATAACTGGGAAAAAGCTTTCTCGCATGCAGAAGTATCTCCTTGCTGTGAAGAGTGTGGTGGAGGAGGGTGCAATGAAGGATTCAACTGATGGTTGGAACTATAACTAAACCCTGGGTGTTGATTCTTATTCTTCCATGGTGGAACATAAACGTTTCTCCCCTGGTTGTTGTGGTTCCTCTAATTGTTGTGGTCATACCAAACTCCATTTACTTCTGCTTGTTCAGCAGATACCCCATAATCACAACCATCAGTGACATGGCTCTTCCCACAAATGGCACACACAGAATTAGTGTCCACAGAAGCAACCTTCTGAGAGGAAAGCTGCTTGGTGAGAGCATCTAGTTGTTGTTGTTCTTTCTGAGTCTGCATCAACTGATCATTCTTGGCTAATAGAGCATGATACCCATCCAACTTTATGATTCATGTTCTTCTATCAGTCACTTGAGCATTGTCAAATTCCTGAGATGCCAAAGATTCAAATATGTCAAGGGCTTCCTGAGGAGTCTTGGTTGTCAATGACCCACCAGCAGTGGCATTCACCAATGTCCTAGTATTAGTAGTCATCCCTTGGAGAAATATTGCTGCATGATTCCACACTTCAATCCCATGTTGTGGACATTTCCTCAACAATGTCTTGAACCTTTCCCAGACCTCATAGATGGACTCTGACTCCTTCTGGTTGAATCCTGTGATCTCATCCTTCAACTTTGCCCTCTTGGATGCTGAAAAGAATCTGGCTAAAAACTTGGTTTGCAGCTCTTCCCAAGTAGTGATACTCCCTTGTGGTAATGACTGCAACCATCTCCTGGCATCATCCTTCAGTGAATGAGTAAATAGCCTCAAAAGAATGGCATCTCTGGTCACTCCATTGATTTTCACAGTGTCATTCAACAGCCAAAAATTCTCAATGTGCACTTGTTCCAGCAAATTGTTCCTTCTGCACCAATTGTACTAGTGCAGGCTTCAATTTGAAATTTTTGGGCTCCACAGTAGGTCTAACCACACTTCCAATGGGTGGAATGACAGCAGGAGTCATGTAATCTCCCAGTGTCCTCTGTGGTGGTTGCACATGATTTTCTGCCATAATCTCTTCCTGTACTGTAGTACTTGGTTCACCACTTTCCAATACTTGCCTTCTTCTGGCTGCCCTTCTGTTTCTTCTTATTGTCCTTTCTAATTCTGGATCAAACAACAAAGAGTTTTGATCAATAGTACCTCGCATACACCAGAATTACCAGAGAACAAAAATTCATACAACAAAAATATAAAATGCTGAAAATAAAAGATTCAATCTCAACAACTAATGGTATCTATCAATGTTGAAAACCAAATCCCCGGTAATGGCGCCAAAAACTTGTTGTTGGATTAGCAAGTGCACTAGTCACACAAGTAATAAAATGATGAGTAAAGATCGTTCACACGAGGATTTGTGTTAAGCACTGATTAACCAGATGTTATTGAGTTGAATCAACCGAAAAATTCTGAATTGCATTGATTTCTTGTCACCAGAAATTTAGTTTGAATAAAATTAAAGAATTGAAAAACAAATGAAATATGAATATAACTTAACAAGTAGTCAGATGTCAATCTCCCTCAAGCATGAACTTATGGATGAACCAATTTCCATAATGAATTATCTATTATGTGATGTTAATTATAACACCTCGTAAATTCAAATGTGAATTTATATGATATAATGTGGGTAAAAAGGGAAGGATTAGTGAAAATCCCGAAATTGGGGTCAAAATGAGTACCAAGGGCAAAATAGTAATTTGCCAAAACGTAAACCGAGGCATGAAAAATGGAGTTGGGGATCTCAAATGTCAAAAATAATGCTGGATATGGAATCAGGACGAAAAATTGAGTGAATAGGCAAGTTTTGAAAATTTTGATGAATAGTGATTTCCCCGGTGTAAAAATATTGTGGTATAATGGTACCGATAAGAGTGAAATTTTATGAGTGTTTTGAGGAAATAAAAATATGTCATGAACCAGAAAAATATGTAGACTGTGAATTTGTGATCGGAATTAGGTGATTGATCAAAGTTAAAACGCGTGTGGGACCCGCCGGTGGCATAAGTGAGTTAAACTCACCCTTTTTCCTCACTTTTCTCTCTCTTCCCTCTTTCTTCTTCCCGTGGGATGCAGCCCTCCATGGCCTAAAGCTCCAAAACTTCCATTTCTTGTAACTTGCTCAATTCTCAACCAAATCAAGTGATCTTTGGCTTGAAACTTGATGCAAATCGCCTTCTAAAGCCGTTGGTAGTAGTATTAAACCATGAAACCCACCACTTTTTGAGAAAAACCCTCCCCAAACCTGTGGCCAAGTGTTGTAGATTTGTGTTCATGGAGTTGTTTGGAGCTCCAATGGTTGGGTATGATGTGGTGGAGGCCTGTGCCTTGAATTTGGGTAAGCTTCTTCACCATTTGAATGGCTTAATTTGTGGATTTGATTTATGAACCTTAAGTGGGATTTTATTGATTTGTGATGTTAGAGAGCTCAAATGGAAAATGTGCATTAGATGATAATGTCTTAGAATGATGTGTTGGAGCTAGAAATGCCATGAAAATTTTAGGTGAAAAATGTGATTTTATAACTTAGAAAAATTTGAGGATCATGAAATGGTGAAGTTGAATTGTGTGAGGATTGTGGAGAGTTGTTGCATGATGTGTTAATATGATTATATGATGAATGAAAGTGTTAAATTGAATTGAAAAGCCTTGGGGCATACTTCTTGAAGAATTCGAATTATGAAGAAAAGTAAGGGAAAATGATGTAAAAATGGTGTAGTTGAGGTTGAATGATTGAAAATGATGTTTAAATGGATGATGGTATAGTGTGGTATGGAAAAATAGCCTTAGGCTTAAGTGGTTATGTTGGTTAGCATTATTGTGAAGATAATTGACTATATGTGATTGATGGTGGATCATTGTTGTTGATCATTATAGGTTGCCTCTCTTGGACGCTATGGGAGCGGATTAAGCTTGGAGCTTACGTATGGAGCATTGGCTCGGTGTTGAGGTAACCTTTGGAACTGGGGTTTAGTCCCTTGTGTGCTCCACCACACCTAGTGGAAGGTTGTGGTTGGATTTTGTGTCATTGGACATTGTGTGAATATGTATGTTCATACATTTTTGCTTGATTGTGTGACATGCTTGGAGCATGTTGTGTGTAAATTGTTTGATCTCTGGCCAGTAGATGTGTGTTGGTTTGGACATCCGCTGGATAATTCCGCTGGAGATTCCAGTCGGGTTTTGCCGTGGGGCCGACTCTGGGAGCGGCACCAGGATGATCCGAACGAGGGACTTCCGCTGGATAGGGCTCATGAGGAGTTCCAGTTGGGTTTTGCCATGGAGTCGTCTCAACCATGGGAGAGGCACCAGGAAGGTCTCGGGAGTTATACGATGGGGTCCTTGAATGTAATCCAATTGTGGATGTTCTTGGATTGTGCCCAGTTGTTTGTGATATTGTATGTTATGCATTTTTACATAATGTTATTGTTGCACATTGAGTGAGCCATGGGGTGGAGAAGCCTCTAGGACCCTTGGTTTTCTGAGATATATTTGTATATCTCACCCCGTGTTTGGGGGCATCATTTCAGGTTAGGTTGAGCCTGGAGGAGTGGAGCATGAGGTGCATATGGGAGGCACAACATGTTAGAGGATTCGGTTGGGATGCACTTTGCATAATGTTAATGTTTTGGATTTAGATCCTGAACTTGTGCATGTTGAAAATGCCATGCCTTTGTATGTTCATGACTATATGTTGAGTCCTTTAAAATTTGTATATTCATGCCTTTAGTTTCTATCATTATTTTGGTGAGCACGGGACTTGTCTATGGCCACACCTAATGTATTTTGAGGCATTGAACACTTATGATGTAAAACGAGCCATATGATATGTAAATGGCAAAACAATTGGTGAGTGAGATAAAGTAGTACATTGGTATTAGAAAATGCATGATGGAAGGGCCTAGAGCCTACATTAGTGTATGTGTAAGGTCTATGTGGAGTATTAAGGTGTTAGGAATGGATTACACCACTCATTTTGTACCTTAAAAGCTGTCATCTGTCACTTTTGCTGCATAGTAATCGATTACCACCCTCTGGTAATCGATTACCATGCAACAGGGGACGAAAATTGTGCTTCTGTGAACCTGGTAATCGATTACCAGAGCATTGGTAATCGATTACCTAGTTCAGTAATCGATTACCAATGCTTGTAATCGATTACCAGAGAACAGGGGAGCCAAAATGGAGCTACTGCCTCATTTTGGAACTTTGGGTAATCGATTACCACCCCCTGGTAATCGATTACCACAGTGTAATTTTCAAAAATAATGGTTTTTTAGACTGAAATAAAGGGCATAACTTTGTCTACTGAGCTCCGAATTGTGCGCGGTTTGAAACCACGCGTAGCTTATGAAGAGAGCGATAACATGGTAAGAGATGAGATTCAAAAGATAAGTTTAAATTAATTGGGTAATAAGAAAGATAGTGAATGTCAGTAAGTTTATGCTTCCGCGAGTTTTGCATTTACAATTACGGGTTGTTTTGATTAATTACGGAAATGGTTAATCGTTTAAAATGAGGAAGTAACAAAAAGGAAAAAAATTTCCCGTAATTCAATTAACTCAATTGTTGTGATTGTAACTGCGCTTAATATCATATTTGTTAATAACACACCGGTCCGGTATCGGGGTGTGACATTAATCAACCTTTTACTTATCATCAAGATGTAATGTCTTACTACCCTGATAGACACATTAATCAGAAGCCCCAATGTCTTTGTGATTCCCTTCTTAATACATGCATTAATTACTAAGGTCTTAAGATCACATCAGTATCCTAGCATCAATGTCTTGACTACTAAAACACTGAGATAAAGTTGTCAAATATAGAACAATGTAAACATGTCTGTTCTACACTATTCCTTTAACATGAAAAATTAATGAAGACAACTTCATACAATCACATAGTAGATAAACAAACTATCTAATTAACCATTCATAAATTCACACTCGAGTTCCATTGAATCAGACTACAAAGGACTCTACTCAGACATAATTGAAATAAAGACAAAAGAAGAATAAAGATCAAACTTCATTGTCATGATAGTAAGTCTTCAATCTTCAAATGAACCACTAACTAATACAACACTACTCCTAAGAATTTGGAAATTAAAGGAGAGAAGTCAGATTAGAGGATCTGATGTGGGAGAGAGAGATATGATGGATTATTTCAGAAAATGTAAAGGCCTTTGCCTTTTATAGTGTTACAATTTACACTGAAAAATAACACGGGCGCTAAAACGTTCTTCATGGGCGTTTTAGCGTCCAGGCTTGACGGATGTCCAACTGCTTTTAACTGTATTGGGCGCTAAAACGTACTTGATGGGCGTTTTAGCGTCCATTTCTGGTTAATGCCCAACTGCTTCCAACTAACTCCAACGCTAAAACACTTGATTTGAACGTTTTAGCGTTCGAGATTAGAGTCTGTGTTATACGTTTTAGTGCTCAGCAACAGCTTTCATCCTTAGTTTGTAGCAGCGCGCTAAAACGGTCTGTGTTGGACGTTTTAGCGCTCGGCACCAGCAACTTTTGCCTTTAATTTGTACCAGCGCGCTAAAATGGTCTGTGTGGACGTTTTAGCGCTCAACACTTAGGCATTCTCCCTTTCTTCAGAATCTTCTTCCTTCTTTCTGCTGCTTCTTGAGCTTCATTTCCCTACAAGATAGTGTAAATTTCCAATAAAGCTTTCAGAACTTGCACTTGAGGGATTTCTAGGACATTAACCTCCTTTTCATCCAATTTATCACACAAATTGATACTAATTCATGCTGATGAACTAGGGGTTTATCAAATGTGAATTGATAAAGAAAGAAATGCAATAAGGAATATCCATTGTTTTCAAGAATAATACACATGACACAGAATTACCATAATGTGTAAGAGAAGGCATTCTTGTTCTTGTAATTTATGAAAAAGTCCTCTTCATAATTGAGATTATTTACCACGCAATTCAAGCATCTAGAAAAAAAAAAGAGAACCAAATGCTAACTGCATATGAGAGCCTTTCGACCCCACTCTATATAAAGTGAAGAACAAAATCGCTAAAGCAGACTATAATAAATTTATCATATTTGTTTTCATAAGTTAAAAGATTTTTGCAGTTAGAAATTTGAAGAAACAAGCAAGTGATAGACTAATTGAAAGTAAACTGGCCTTGAAGGCCGAAGCATGTGAGAAAAAAAAACAAATTTTTTTCCTTACGGAAACACACATGCAAACAATTCTCATGCTTTAAGACAGCATGATGTTACCTTGTTTATGATCCGATTATCGGGGAGATCAGTGTCAGGTTTGAAGGGTCCAAACCCTCTAACGTTGATCCACACCACCCACGTCAAGATGCAAGAAATCCTTCTTGAAAGCCACCGGATGACCACCACAAATAGGCTTGCTATGCGCTCAATAGGTGAAGATGGAGGCTAGGTTCTTGTGTTTAGAAAAGTGAAGTCTTCAGCATGAAAACTTCACAAGAGTGGTGCAAGGAGTGAGTAGAATTGGCTAGGTGTTCATGTGAAAACCCTAAGGAGGAATCCTCCCCTTGTGCGCATAAGAGAGTGTATGGAGAGAATGAGAGGATTTTCAAAACTTAAAAAAAACCTTTGAGGTGTGCGCACACTTGGAAGAAATAAAGGAGTTGTTGCAATTCAAAATTTCCAACAACCTTCCCTTTGAATCCTTATGAGATTAGGTCCTTATCTTATTAAGATTCTGACCTAATGGTCATCACATGACCACTCTCATTGTCCGCCCCACTCAGTCCCAAAATGAGTCCAGATACATTGAGCAGTTGCATTCAAATTTGAACCAACTCACTCACTGATTCTCTCAACCAACCAAATCTGAATTGGAGCACATTTAGTTGACAAGATGACACTCATCACCAACTAAAGTGGCGCACCATATCCCTTTTGGATGAGATCAAATATCTTCTCTTGATACTGGGGATTTGTTCCAACAAGATCTCTGTTGTCTAAATAGCAAGTGCACTAGTCATACAAGTAATAAAAATGATGAGTAAAGATCGTTCCCACGAGGAATTGTGTCAAGCACTGACTATCCAATTGTTGTTGATTTGAATCAACCAAAGAGTTTTGAATTGCATAAGTTTCTTGTCACTAGAAATGTAAATTGCATAAAATGAAATAATTTCAAAACACAAGAATATGAATATGAATTAAAAACAGTAGTCAGATGTCAATTTCCCTCAAGTATGAATTTATGAATGAACCAATTTCCATCATGAATTCTCTATCATGTGATGTTAATCAACCTTTTACTTATCATCAAGATGTAATGTCTTACTACCTTGATAGACACATTAATCAGAAACCCCAATGTCTTGGTGACTCCTTTCATAATATAAGCATTAATCTCTAAGGTCTTAAGATTACATTAATATCATAGCATCAATGTCTTGACTACTAAAATACTAATGATGAAGTTGTCAATTATAGAACAATGTAAACATGTCTATTCTACACTATTCCATTAACAAGAATAATTGATCAAGACAACTTCATACAAATCACATAATAGGTAAACAAAATATCACATTAATCATTCATAAATACACACTTGAGTTCCATTGAATCAGACTACAAAGGACTCTACTCAGATATAATGGAAATGAATACAAAGGAAGAAGAAAGAACAAACTCCATTGTCATGGTAGTGGATCTTCAATCTCCAATTGTAATGAAACACTACTCCTAAGAATTTGGAAATTAAAAGGTAAGAATTCAGATCTAAAGATATAATACAGGAGAGAGAGAAAAATGGTAGAGAGATGGGAGAGATATTCAAATGTGAAGGCCTTTTGCCTTTTATTGTGTTACAATTTCTGCTGAAAAATAATATGGGCGTTAAAACAGTCAGAATGAGCATTTCAGCGTCAGGCTTGATGCGTGACCAACTGCTTTTAACTGACTTGGGCCCTAAAACGGTCTGAATGGGCGTTTTAGCGTCCATGGCTGATAACTTGTCAACTGCTTTTAACTGACTCCAACACTAAAACGCTTGATTTGAACGTTTTAGCGTTGGAGACCAGAGACTTTTTCCACATCAGGGCGCTAAAACGCTCAGTGTGGGCATTTTAGCGCTGAGCTCCAGAGACTTACAATCTTGATTTGCAGCAGCGCGCTAAAATGGTCTGTGTGGACGTTTTAGCGCTCAGCACCAGCAACTTTCTCCTTCAATCTGTAGCAGCGCGCTAAAACGGTCTGTGTGGCCGTTTTAGCGCTCAACACTTAGGCAATTTCTCTTCTCCAAAATCTTCTTCCTTCTTTTGATGCTTTTTGGGCTTCCTTTCCCTGCAAGACAATGTAAATTTTCACAAAGCTTTCAGAACTTGCATTTTAGGGATTTCTAAGATATTAACCTCCTTTTCATCAAATTATTCATACAAATTAATCCTAATTTGTGCTGAAAAACCTGATGAACCAGGGGTTTATCAATCTCATCTTATCCTTTTGTTATGAAACAACTTTTCATAGCCAATTCAAATTCAAATTCAAACACTTAAATTCAAATTTAAATTCAAAATTCAAATTCAAAATTCAAATTTCAAAATTCGAATTCCAAATTCAAATCTCAAATTTCAAATTCAAAATTCAAATGTTTGATAATTAATTTAACTAATTAAATTAATTAGTAATGTCTTGGACCATCCAAGCCCCATTACATGATCCATGCGCCCTTTTCCCTTTAGGTGGGCTTCCAAACAGCTTCTTGGGCTAACAACCATTATTAGGCCCAATACCTTTAATGCTAGTTCATCATGACTATAAGGTGTTAGTGTGTGACCCATTAGTTCCAACATAGCCTCTGACATAAATGAGCTCGGGCCCAACAAGCACACAACCCATTTAATGACAACACAGAGCACTAGCAATGCTTTGTTGCCCCATAGCTTGTTAGATTAATGACTTGATCATCCTATTACACATATTTGGTTGTCGTATGTATTTCCTTTCATCACGGTTATCTTCCCATTAACCTAGGGCAAGGAAATGTATCAACCCTTGCGGTTTAGGGTAAGCTTTATTCGAAATAGGGAATCTTCAATTTACTGACTCTAAAGGCAGATCATCTCATGATCTCTTTTACTATGCATAGATTCCCGAGTCCTTGTAAATGTCATCCCGATTTCTCCGGTTTACAGATAACCTAATCTCTCATAGAGATTTGATGAATTCCTTCAGCTTATCACCCTAGCCCTGTGCTCTTTCAATACAAGCCCAACAGTATACCTATGAGTCTCCATGTTTCAGGCAGACGAGGTATACAATCAAAGCATGCCTTCTAGAACACTGTTGTCAGATTAGCAAGTGCACTAGTCATACAAGTGATAAAATGATAAGTAAAGATCGTTCCCACGAGGATTTGTGTCAAGCACTGAATAACCAAATGTTATTGAGTTGAATCAACCGAAAAGTTCTGAATTGCATGGATTTCTTGTCACTAGAAATTTAGATTGCATAAAATTAAAGAATTTCAAAACACACAAAATATGAATATAACTTAACAAGTAGTCAGATGTCAATTTCCCTCAAGCACGAACTTATAGATGAACCAATTTCCATCACGAATTATCTAATATGTGATGTTAATCAACCTATTACTTATCATCAAGATGTAATGTCTTACTACCCTGATAGACACATTAATCAGAAACCCCAATGTCTTGGTGATTCCTTTCATAATACATGCATTAATTATTAAGGTCTTAAGATTACACTAGTATCATAGCATCAATGTCTTGACTACTAAAACACTAATGATGAAGTTGTCAACTATAGAATAATATAAACATGTCTGTTCTACACTATTCCATTAACATGAAGAATTGATCAAGACAACTTCATACAAATCACATAATAGAGAAACAAAATATCTAATTAACCATTCATAAATTCACGCTTGAGTTCGATTGAATCAGACTACAAAGGACTCTACACAGACATAATTGAAATAAAGACAAGAGAAGAAGAAAGAACAAACTACATTGTCATGATAGTAAGTCTTCAATTTTCAAGTGTAATTACAAATGAAACACTAACACACTACTTCTAAGAATCTGGAAAGTAAAAAGAGAGAGAAGTCAGATCAGATGATCTGATGTAGGAGAGAGAGATATGGTAGAGAGATCTCCTTGAAAATGTGAAGGCCTTTGCCTTTTATAGTGTTACAAATTCTGCTGAAAAATAATATGGGCGCTAAAACATTCTTGACGGGCATTTTAGCATCCAGGCTTGATGCTTGTCCAATTGCTTTTAACTGCATTAGGCGCTAAAATGTTCTAGATGGGCGTTTTAGCGTCCATGGCTGGCAAATTCCCAACTGCTTTTAACTGACTCCAATGCTAAAACACTTGATTTGAACGTTTTAGCGTCCGAGACCAGAGACTTTTTCCACATATGGGCGCTAAAACGTTTGATCAGGAGATTTTAGCGCCCAAGACCCGAGACTTTTCCAACAGCAGCGCGCTAAAACGTTTTGTGTGGACGTTTTAGCGCTGAGCTCCAGAAACTTCCGCTCTTAGTTCGCAGCAACGCACTAAAACGTTATGTGTGGACGTTTTAGCGCTCAGCACCAGCAACTTTCTCCTTCAATTTGTAGCAGCGCGTTAAAACGTTCTGTGTGGATGTTTTAGCGCTCAACACTTAGGCATTCTCCCTTTCTCCAAAATCTTCTTCCTTCTTTCTGCTGCTTTTTGGGCTTTCTTTCCCTACAAGGCAGTGTAAATTTTCAACAAAGCTTTCAGAACTTGCACTTGAGGGATTTCTAGGACATTAACCTCCTTTTCATCCAATTAATCACACAAATTGATACTAATTTATGCTGAAAAACCTGATGAACTAGGGCTTTATCACAATTCCCAGATCTGGACATTGTTGTCCTCAGTAATGAACTCACAACAGAGAAGGATTCAAGATTCTTACAGATGAAACTCATGAGGATAGACTTAATTCAACAAAAGATCACATTGATACAACTTACAACCATGCAATCTCTTATTTCTTATGACTTGCCCAACATCATATGTGCTTTTTCAATATATCAGAAAAGATGTAATACAGAGACCTTCCAAACAACAACACCCCCTCACTAGTAACTTCTCAAAAATTGTGAGAATTTAACTTTCTTGCACACTAGTGTTTAAGGATCAACTTGTCACTTATTCTTCACTGCACTCAAACCTCCATAGGCTTGCCCATCTTCTCACTATTCATGGTAAAAATGATCTATAAGGCAGATCAAAAAGGTCTTAATATGATTAGCAATGAGGCTTAGTGTATGGCTTGACTAGAGGTAAGGATTTCTGTGGTAGGAAAAGTTCAGATCAAATGAATCAGACTCAGATAAGAGGGAATCACAATATTTATCAATTTCTTCCTAATTGCCCAATCTTTCTTCATTTTCATTCATTGTTCCTTTTTTTTTCTTTGAACCTTTCTTCCTCCTTTTCTTCCTGACACTTTGTGTCTTTAACAAAAATTTTCTTTTTCTTTCAGACACTTTGTGTCTTTTAACACTTTCCTCTATCTCTTCCAAACACTTTGTGTTTCACAACCTTTTCTTCTTTTCTTTTTATTTCCTTTCCTTCTTCCTCATGTTTCAAACACCTTGTACATTCACTTATTGCAAAAATACCTTACTCCCCACAAAACACTCCACCCCTTATCACTTATCTGAAACTTTTAATCTAAAGGATTGGAATAGATGTGGTGGTTCATCAACAACAGATTAGGCTCAAAGGTTTTCATGCAACAGGAACTTAAGGGTTGATCATTTGACTTTCTGGTTCAAGAAGGAAATACCTCTACCCTATACATCATCAATTGTTTCAAACAAGAAACAAGGCAAGTTCTAGAGTTACTCATGCAGTGAAATGCTCTCTGAACAAAAATTTCTGTATAGGCTCAATTTCCTCACAGTTCAGAGTGCATGCTTGACTTCCTCTCTATGCATCAAAACTAATCTCTCAACTCTTACACATTGAATGAGTCATGCAATCATTTCATTTCTCAACATGCAAGGCATAAGATTATATCCTTAGTTTGATCAATCATCTAAAATTCTGATCAGTCAAATCCTCATGGAATTTCATAAAAAAAAAAAAAACTGAAATCCAAATTCTGAACTACAACTAACATCTAAATCACACTAAAAATTTATTCACAAAGAAAAACTAAAGAAAAGAGATTGAGATGTTTCCTTGTTTTGGCTCATCCACTCGTGTGACATCTCCATGAAGTTCAAATGCCATTCAATCACACCCCAATTCCTAGATTTAAATGTTGTTGTCCCTAGCAACTAATTTAAATCTAAAACAGTAGTGGATCACTGAAACACATTCGTATACAACCAATAGCATCAGTACTATCGCAATGTGTATCAAACAAAACAGTGAAATCTCAATGTACTTAACTAAATTACAAAATTAAACCTTATCAACAAAATAAACTAAAATAACTATAAAAATAAAAAATAAAAATAGAAAGCTGAAAAATCAAGAGTCCATGTAGGACGCTGTAAGAACCTGCACCGCTAATTAAGGTAATTAGTGAATTAATTATGATAATTAGGAGATGATTCCATAATTGAACTTAATAATTATTATTTGGCTTAAATAATTATAGTAAGTGAGTAAGAATGCTAAAAGTCGCTTTTCGGAAGAAAAGTGCAGATACCGGTTCTGCTACCCGGTATAAATGCGTACCGGAAAAATATCCCGGAAAATTATAACGAGTGCATGATAATTACTAGAATATTAGTAGGACTTGTAAAACAAGTTTCAAGTCAAAATAATGTGATCTGATGCCAGAACTGATACTGGCTATGGAAAAGCGCGTACCGGAAAGGTGCTCCGAAAAATAAAATAAAAATATGAAAAATCTTAGAAAAATGTGTAGGTCTAGATTCCAAAGTTTTGGATCAAGATCTTTTGCGTTGCTATTAAGGCTAATACTGCGCGTTAAGTGGCCTTTGGGCTATAAATACTACCACTAAGGGCACAAAACCCTAGGCAGCAACATTTCTTACGTGAATGGTTGGCTGGTGTGCTGCTGAGCACTGTTCCATTGCTGCATTCTCCCACCTTGTGAGCCTTGTGACCATTTCTTCCTTGTTTTTCATAGTTTCATCATTATAAACACCTAGAGAGAGTGTGCTTGTGTTTGGTGAGGGTGAGGAGTGACCTTGGGGGAGTGTCCAGCCACTGTGAGTTGGTGTTGGGGCTGATTTCTTTGTGTGAGAAGAGTGGGTGTCATGATCATGGCATTCTAAGGTCCAAGAAGCAACCTTTGGTGCCAAGAACCAACCTTTGGTGTAGCATTTTCGTGTCCTTAGGTGTGCTGGACTTTGGAGCTGCAATGGAAGCTCCAATGGCACTTTGAGTTGTTGATTAAGCTTTGGGGTAAGTCACCTTAACTTGATCATGTGTTTTTGTGGTCTAAAGGTGGTATCTTGGTATGTTACGGGGTTTAACAAGTAACCAACACATAAGTGAACTTGTATATGCTTAAAAATGGATCCTTGGTCGTGTACAAGTGTTAAAAGTTGGACCTTTGCACTGGATATTCACGAAATGCAAAAACTGTATTCTGTCGTGAGATATCCGGATATTTGTCGAACAGATATCCGGATATCGATATCCGGATATGATATCCGGATATTCATATCCGGATATGGGATCTTGATATCCGAATATGGTATATCCGGATATGGTCAGTGTGATATCCGGATATTGCATTGCATATCCGGATATGTCCCTTGTAATATCCGGATATTCTGGGATTTCGAAGAACAGTAGCTGTGCTGTGTGAACAGTAGGCTATTGGGGGTTTGTGGACCCTAGATTAAGGAAGTTGGACTTCTGTAATTAATGAACTAAGTCAGAATCACATGATTAAGGGCTTATGGCTTTGTTGGAAGCCTTAAGACGTAAAACGTAAAGGAAAGGCGTAGTCTTTAAGTTGTATGCTTGTGATGCATAATTAATGATATATTATTGGTCCATAACAGATTGTGATACTGCTGTGTTTGGACTCGAGAGTGGTTGGACTCTTGGCTTGGATTGATTGCTTGCAAGGTAAGCTTTCGTGTCCTCGGTTTAGCCATGTTGTGGTTCCACCATGTCCCAAGGGGATATGGTTATATGCATGTTGTGTTATATGCTTTTGATATTTGGAAATGTTGTTGAGCTGTTATATGCAATGTGCTTTTATGATATGCATGTGGTGTCCACCTTTACGGTAAGCCTGAGTATGTGGTACATACGATAAGGTGAGGCTGTGGGTGAGGTGCAAGCGGTGTTCCTTGTACTCATGTGGGTTTAGACGTATTCCTACATTTCTCTGGCCAATAGATTGTATAAACACACATGGCACGAATATCTGTTGCACCGTATAGTTTTTGGAACTAATATTGGAAATATTGCTTTTGAACTTATATTGCACATGTAAGTGAGCTTGGGGTGGAAGATCCTTGAGGACCCATTGTCTTACTGAGATTTCTTGTTTAGAGATCTCACCCCACGTTTGGGGACGCTTATTTCATATTCAGGTAATGTTGAGGGCTCAGGTGACAGGAGGCCAGAGTTGAGTTAGACTTATCTGTGTTATGCTGACATGTTGGATGCTGATTATTTGACTGTTGTTTATGTTTTCAGTTATGATTATGTTGAGACTGATATTGGGCATTGTTGCCTTATTTGGTGAGTATGAGGTTTGTCCATGCCACATAGACTTGTTGCTTAGTGAGAGCATCCAACTGTTGCTGTTGCTCTTTCTGAGTTTGCATCAACTGATCATTCTTGGCTAGCAGAGCATCATACCCATCCAACTTAATGATTCCTATTCTTCTATCAGCCACTGGAGCATTGTCAAATTCCTGAGATGCCAAAGATTCAAATATGTCAAGTGCTTCCTGAGGATTCTTGGTTTTTAATGACCCACCAGTAGTGGCATTCACCAATGTCCTAGTATTAGTAGTCATCCCTTGAAGAAAGATGGCTTCCTGATTCCACACTTCAATCCCATGTTGTGGATATTTCCTCAACAATGTCTTGAACCTTTCCCAGGCCTCATAAATGGACTCTGACTCTTTCTGCTTGAATCCTGTGATCTCATCCTTCAACTTTGCCCTCTTGGATGCTGAAAAGAATCTGGCCAAAAACTTGGTCTGCAGGTCTTCCCAAGTAGTAATACTTCCTTGTGGCAGTGACTGCAACCATCTTCTGGCATCATCCTTTAGTGAATGAGTAAATAGCCTCAATAGAATGGCATCTCTGGTCACTCCATTGATTTTTACAGTGTCACTCAACAACAAGAAATTCCCAATGTGCAGATATGGATCTTCTGCACATGTTCCAGCAAACTATTCCTTTTGCACCAACTATACCAGCGCAGGCTTCAATTCGAAATTGTTGGGCTCCACAGTAGGTCTAACCACACTTCCAATGGGTGGAATGATAGCAGGAGTCATATAATCTCTGAGTGTCCTTTGTGGTAGTTGCACATGATCTTCTGCCTTAATTTCTTCCTGTACTGTAGTACTTGGTTCACCACTTTCCAATACTTGCTGCCTTCTTTTGGCTGCCTTTCTATTCCTTCTAATTATCCTTTCTAATTCTGGATCAAACAACAAAGAGTTTTGATCAATAGTACCTTGCATACACCAGAATTATCAGAGAACAAAAATTCATACAACAAAAAATTAAAATGCTGAAAAATAAAAGATTCAATCTCAACAACTAATGGTATTTATCAATGTTGAACATCAAATCCCCGGCAACGATGCCAAAAACTTGTTGTCGGATTAGCAAGTGCACTAGTCATACAAGTAATAAAATGATAAGTAAAGATCGTTCCCACGAGGATTTGTGTCAAGCACTGACTAACCAGATATTATTGAGTTGAATCAACCAAAAAGTTCTGAATTGCATAGATTTCTTGTCACCATAAATTTAGATTGCATAAAATTAAAGAATTTCAAAACAAACAAAATATGAATATAACTTAACAAGTAGTCAGATGTCAATTTTCCTCAAGCATGAACTTATGGATGAACCAATTTCCATCATGAATTATCTAATATGTGATGGTAATCAACCTTTTACTTATCATCAAGATGTAATGTCTTACTACCCTGATAGACACATTAATCAGAAACCCCAATGTCTTGGTGATTCCTTTCATAATACATGCATTAATTACTAAGGTAAGATTACACTAGTATCATAGCATCAATGTCTTGACTACTAAAACACTAATGATGAAGTTGTCAACTATAGAATAATGTAAACATGTCTGTTCTACACTATTCCATTAACATGAAGAATTGATCAAGACAACTTCATACAAATCACATAATAGAGAAACAAAATATCTAATTAACCATTCATAAATTCACACTTAAGTTCCATTGAATCAGACTACAAAGGACTCTACTCAGACATAATTGAAATAAAGACAAGAGAAGAAAAAAGAACAAACTCCATTGTCATGATAGTAAGTCTTCAATCTTCAAGTGTAATTACATATGAAACACTAACACACTACTCCTAAGAATTTGGAAAGTAAAAAGAGAGAGAAGTCAGATCAGATGATCTGATGTAGGAGAGAGAGATATGGTAGAGAGATCATCTTGAAAATGTGAAGGCCTTTGCCTTTTATAGTGTTACAAATTCTGCTGAAAAATAATATGGGCGCTAAAATTTTCTTGACGGGCATTTTAGCGTCCAGGCTTGACGCTTGTCGAACTACTTTTAACTGCATTGGGCGCTAAAACGTTCTAGATGGGCATTTTAGCGTCCATGGCTGGAAAATTCCCAAGTGCTTTTAACTGACTCCAACGCTAAAACACTTGATTTGAACGTTTTAGTGTCCGAGACCAGAGACTTTTTCCACATAAGGGCGCTAAAATGTTTCATTAGGAGGTTTTAGCGCCCAAGACCAGAAACTTTTCCAACAGCAGTGCGCTAAAACGTTCTGTGTGTACGTTTTAGCGCTGAGCTCCAGAAACTTCCGCTCTTAGTTCGCAGTAACGCGCTAAAACGTTCTGTGTGGACGTTTTAGCACTCAGCACCAGCAACTTTCGCCTTCAATTTGTAGCAGCGCGCTAAAACGTTCTGTGTGGACGTTTTAGCGCTTAACACTTAGGCATTCTCCCTTTCTCCAAAATCTTCTTCCTTCTTTCTGCTGCTTTTTGGGCTTTCTTTCCCTACAAGACAGTGTAAATTTTCAACAAAGCTTTCAGAACTTGCACTTGAGGGATTTCTAGAACATTAACCTCCTTTTCATCCAATTAATCACACAAATTGATACTAATTTATGCTAAAAAATGTAATGAACTAGTGGTTTATCAAACACAGTCTAGGTAATACCTTCTGGTCTAAGGAAAGACATACCCAAATATAAAGAGACTACTCTAATGAAACTATCTGTGAGATTTCCTCATAGAGTCTCTTTGTGTGTCTGTTCAGTGCGAGCTATACCCATATAGGTCCACCCACGACTTTAGCTAAGGCATCTCCATATCTGTAGCACATGAGGTCTTTACCTTGTATCCATATACAAGTAGATAAGTCTTGCTAGTCTTACCCTAGATCACTGATCCCCATTCTCAGTGTCTCTAACTAGGAACATAAAATTAGGAATAAACGTGCGGTATCCTTGAATCCTCATGATCGTGATCTCATCACAGATACTCAAGAGATACCTGTTCTATTCCAAGGGATTTATCTAGTTTGTTCATAAGATATTAACAATAATATTGAGACATAATATATGTTAGTATATGGGTGTCCTAGAGACAATCTTTTGATTAAATAAAGGACACTAGATGTAGAACTTTGTTTGTCGCAAATAAATAAAAGCACTATTTATTCTGTTTCATATTGTGTCTCGATATTTTTGTTAATATTATATGAACGAACTGGATAAATCCCTTGGAATAGAACAGGTATCTCTTGAGTATCTGTGATGAGATCACGATCATGATGACTCAAGGATATCGCATGTCTATTCCTAATTATATGTTCCTAGTCTAGAGACACTGAGTTTGGGGATCAGTGATCTCGGGTAAGACTAGTACGACTTATCTACTTGTATATGGATACAAGGTAAAGACCTCAAGAGCTACAGATATGGAGATGTCTTAGCTAAAGTCGTGGGTGGACCTATAAGAGTATAGCTCACACTGAACAGACCCAAAAAGAGACTCTATGAGGAAATCTCACGGATAGTGTCATTCGAGTAATCTCTTTATATTTGGGTATGTCTTTCCTTAGACCGAAAGTTATTACCTAGACTGTGTTCTTGAAGGCATGTTTTGATTGTATGCCTTGTCTGCCTGAAACATGGAGACTCATAGGTATACTGTTGGGTGTGTCCTGAAAGAGCACAGGGCTAGGGTAATAAGCTGAAGGAATTCCTCAAATCTCTGTGAGAGATTAGGTTATCTATAAACCGGAGAAATCGGGATGACATTTACAGGGACTCGGGAATCTATGCATAGTAAAAGAGATCATGAGATGATCTGCCTTTAGAGTCAGTAAATTGAAGATTCCCTATTTCGAATAAAGCTTACCCTAAACCGCAGGGGTTGATACATTTCCTTACCCTAGGTTAATGGGAAGATAACCGAGATGAAGGGAAATACATACGGCAACCAAATATGTGCAATAGGATGATCAAGTCATTAATCTGACTAGTTCTGGGGCAACAAAACATTGCTAGTGCTCTGTGTTGTCATTAATTGGGTTGTGGGCTTGTTGGGCCCAAGCCCAGTTATGTCAGAAGCTAAGTTGTACCTAATGGGTCACACACTAACACCTTGTAGTCATGATGAACTAGCTTTAAAGGTATTAGGCCTAATAATGGTTGTTAGCCCAAGAAGCTGTTTGGAAGCCCACCTAAAAGGGTGGAGGGCGCATGGAGCTTTGTAATGGGCTTGAATAGTCCAAGACATTACTAATTAATTTAATTAGTTAAATTAATAATCAAACATTTGAATTTTGAATTTGAAATTTGAAATTTGAATCTTGAAATTTGAATTTGGAATTTGAAATTTGAATTTGGAATTTGAAATTTGAATTTTGAAATTAGATTTTGAAATTTGAATTTGAAATTTGAAATTTTGAATTTTGAATTTTGAATTTGAATGTTTGAATTCAAGTGTTTGAATTCGAATTTGAATTGGCTATGAAAAGTTGTTTCATAACAAAAGGATAAGATAAGATCTTATTGGAACAAATTCCTTGTATCAAGAGAAGATCTTTGGAGATCACCAATAGCTGCTTGGGGCGCAAGTTTAAGGTGATAAGGATTTCATCTTGTCATTTAAACAAAGCTTCAATCAGATTTGGTAATTGAGAGAATAAGTGGGTGAGTTGGTTCAAATTTTGAATGCAACTACTCAACATATTTGGACCCTTTTTGGGCTGAATATAGCGCGTGAAATAGGTAACTATATGATGGTTTTTAAATCAGAGTTTGAATAGGTTTGAACTTAGTTTCATGAGGATAAGATTGGAGGTTGTTGGCTAGATTTGATTTGCAACAACTCCACCTTATCCTCCTTGATTTCATGCGCCATTTTCAAATGAGTTTGAAAGGAAAAATTGATTTAATTAAATCAATCTCTTAACACTCAGTGTGCGCACATTACAAGGCAAGTTTCTCCTTAGGGTTTTTCACAAAACCTAACCTACACTCATTCATCTCATTCACCATTCTGTAGGGTAGTTCACTACACCTTTCCAAACAGAGTACCTAGCCTCCACCTTCACCAATTGGGCGCATAGCAAGCCTCATTGTGGTGATCATCTGGTGGCTTACAAGAAGGCGTTCTTGCATCATTGATGAACGGTGGTGTGGATCACCATTAGAGGGTTTGAACCCTTCAGACCTGACAACTGATCTCCCTGACTGATCAGGCCAAAACAAGGTAACATCATGCTGTCCTAAAGCATGAATCTTTGTGTGCATGTATGTTTCCGCGGTAAAAAGTTTTGTTTCTCCACCTTACATGCACCGGCCTTCAAGGCCAGTTTACTTTCAAGTGGTATCAGAGCCTGGTTGCTTTACCATCGGCGGGTGATGGTACCTTGTTTGTGAAAAGAGTTTTTTACACGGTCAAAATCTTTAAAGGGTTAAAGTATAATTCTGCATATGGATTTTGAATCACAAATCCTTTAAGGTGTTAAAGTTTTTATTTTTATGAACATGTAAATTTGATTCTATGTGAAACAATATCCATCATGGTTTAGTTTCTTTTTCTTTATGAAAGTCTTAAAAGGAACACCCTTTTTGAACGGGTAGATTCGGCCATGAAGGGTACTAAGAGTACCTTGAATGTTTTCTTATTTTTCTCCATGAATTATGTCATGTGCATTGCATGAAATTTTGTGACAAAATTTATCATATAGTCACCTATATGATTCGGACATGAAGAGGTTTATGGCTACATGCATGGTTTAATTTTGTTTTCTTTGAGAAAGAATTAACAAAATTTGAATTAAAAATTGTTTTAAAATTCTGCCAACTAGAGAAATTTAAGAATTTGAATCTTGATATTATTTTGATGTTTAAATGTTAAATATCAAAATATATGTGAAAAATATATTATGTGATAATATAATGTTTGTGTTTGCAAGTTTTGATCTTTTCAGGTACAAACAGGAAGGGGATGGTCATGGTGCTCGGATTTAAAATTTTTGAATTTTAAATTAATATGTAATTGCGCCATTTAATTTACAAGTGTATTTGTAATTTAATTTTTGTGATTTTGTCCCTCCAAAGATGTTTTGGAGTTTCTTTAATTATGTGTAATTAGAGAATTAGGCTAGTGGCGTATAGACGACAAGCGGCCGTTGCTTAAAGAAGCAAAATGGACAAAAGCGCGAGCACCATGACTATCTCAATATAAACTGTTTATATGCATGTATGATTAGAACGTCTAGTACGCATGAATTGGGCAAACAACATTTTGTATGGTTATTATGTTTGTCCAATAGCGACTAGTGTAAACCGATAGATGTTTGACATAGGTTACGACTAGCATGATAACTTACAACATGCGTTTGATGAGACCTAATTAACCCTAAAATAAAAGGAACCCTTAAAGGGAATAAATAATTAAGCGTATGATTACCTCCCACCACCAATGCTACTCAAACCTCTTCTACATAGTGGTGCTCCACAACTCAGTTGGGACCCACTGTTTCGTTGAGCTAGAGTAGTATTTGAAGTGTAAGACACTTGGGGTGCTGGTTTAATGCTTAACTAAGACATAAGTTGCAGGCACAGCCGGACTTATGTGCTTAGGGTAATGGTGCTAGGTTGGTTGCATGAGATGCACCACTAAGTGACAAAGAGTTGTCAACCTAATGTTAAGAGAGGGTATGAGATACTGTTGATAAAGATCAACCCATTATTTAAATTAATCTTGCGGTTTCAGACGGAGATTAAAATAAATGATCGCACTCTTAATCCAACTAAGGTAAAATCTAAAAGTAGATTAACCCTAAGTCAAATAGTAAGGGTCATTGACTTAGATAAAATAGTGGGAGGGGCAAATTACTTAAAGTCTTTAATAATTTACTTTTAACTACATAACCGTATATTAACTAAAACTATCTTTACATCTTTTTCAGCTTATAGTATGACTAATCCACTGTCACTGCGTTCAATACTCGATACGAATAAACTGACCGGTTCAAATTTTATGGACTGGTATCGGAACCTAAGAATTGTTCTTAGGGCCGAAAAGATTGCCTACGTCTTAGATGCTGGAATACCCGTAGCTCCAAGGGAAGGGGAAGAAGGGTTTGCAGAATTTGATTTCGTAACCCATCAATAGCACTTGGATGACAATGTGATGGCAGTATGCATCATGTTGGCATCCATGTCGCCTGAACTGCAAAAGCAGCATGAGCATATGGATGCTCCCTCTATTATCATGCATCTCAAGGAGTTGTATGATATTAAAGGCAGGCATGAGAGGTATGAGGCCTCAAGAGAACTGTTCCCTTGTAGGATGTCTGAGATCATGTCTGTTAGCAGCCATGTTCTTAAGATGATCGGGCTGATTGAGAAGCTAGGAAACCTAGGCTTCATCATGGATGCCGAGCTAAGTAATGACTTAGTCCTCACCTCACTTCCACCTTCCTTCAGTCAATTCATAATGAATTACAATATGCATGGGATGCAAGTGAGCTTTCCTGAGTTGTTAAGCATGTTAACAACAGCTGAAGTGTCTATCAAGAAGGATAGGACACAGGCTCTTTTGATTGGTGGGCCTAGCAAGGCCAAGGGAAAGGGTAAGGAGCCTACAAAAGGTGACTCCCTTAAGCCCAAAGGAAAATCCAAGAAGAAGAAGGGCAAAAAGAGGGGTAAGAAGGCACCTAAGGACAAGGGTGATGCTGAGTGCTTCCATTGTGGCAAGAAAGGCCATTGGAAGAGGAATTGTCCAGACTACCTGAACAATGTGAAGGACAAGAAGCATGGTGATGCTTCTGCCTCAGGTATTTTCATGATTGAGATAAATTATTCTTGTGCTAATCCAACCTCATGGGTATTGGATACCGGATGTGGTTCTCATATCTGCAATATGTTGCAGGTACTTAGGAGCCCAAGGAGACTGGAAAGAAACGAGGTGGATCTCCATGTTGGTAATGGAGCAAGGGTTGCTGCTCATTCAGTTGGAGATGCTGACCTTATTTTGCCTACGGGTCTTTTATTGCATTTGAATAATTGTCTTTATGTTCCGCATATTTTTAGAAACATTATTTCAATTTCTTGTTTAGAACAAGATGGTTATACTTTCAGTATTAGGAATGGTACATTTTCAATCATTTTGAATGATATGGTTTATGGTACTACTTCTTTAATAAATGGATTGTATGTGTTGGAAATGGGAACTGAAGTGCTCAATATAGATGTGAAATGACCTAGGACGGATAATCAATATTATCTTTGGCACTGTAGGCTTGGGCACATAAATGAAACAAGATTGTCTAGGATGCATAGAGATGGATACCTGGACTCCAAGGATTTGGAATCCTATGGACAATGTGAATCTTGTCTAGCTGGGAAAATGATTCGACATAAGCCCAAAGGGCTTGAGAGTCATAGGGCTAGTGAGTTATTAGAACTCATTCATACTGATGTATGTGGCCCGATGTCTATTGAGGCTAGAGGTGGATATTCCTATTTCATTACCTTTACAGATGACAAATCAAGATTTGGGTATATATACCTAATGAGATATAAATCTGAAGCTTTTGAAAAGTTCAAAGAGTTTAGGGAATGAAGTGGAGAAACAGCGTGGCAAGATGATTAAGACATTACGATCAGATCGTGGTGGTGAATATTTGAGCCACGAGTTTCAGGATTATCTGAGAGAAAATGGAATTCTCTCACAACTTACCGCTCCTTACACACCACACCAAAACGGTGTCTCCGAAAGGAGAAACAGGACCTTGTTAGACATGGTTAGGTCTATGATGAGTGAGACTCAACTTCCAAAATCATTTTAGGGATATGCCTTAGACACAGCGGCATACCTTCTAAATAGGGTACAGTCTAAATCTATTCAGACCACACCATATGAGATATGGAGTGGTAAGAGACCCAACCTGAGTTACCTCAGGGTATGGGGATCACTAGCTTATGTCAAAGCGTTGACATCAGACAAGCTTAGTGCTAAAAGTACTAAATGTCTATTTGTGGGGTATCCTATAGGTACTAAGGGATACTACTTCTACTCCATGGAAGAACACAAAGTGTTTGTGTCAAAGAATGCTGAGTTCCTTGAGAAGGATTTGATCTCTCAAGGAGGCAGTGGGAGTAAGATTGATCTTGAAGAAGTGCAAGATCAACAAGAATAAATTGAGGAACCCGAGTCTGCTCCGTAGGCGACGTTCTCTAATGGAGAAGTAAACACACAACTCCGTAGATCTACGAGGGTCATCCATCCACCTGAGAGGTATGGGTTTGTGATTGAAAATCAGCAAACTATCGAGGATGATGAACCAAGTAACTACGAGGAGGCAGTCAAGGATGTTGACTCCTTTAGATGGCTTGAAGCCATGGAATCTGAAATGGATTTGGTTCCTAAACAGCAAGGAATAGTTTCTATCGGAAATAAATGGGTCTTTAAAAGAAAGACTGATGCAGATGGCAACGTTCAGACCTACAAAGCTAGGTTGGTGGCGAAAGGGTATCGTCAAAGACAAGGAGTTGACTATGATGAAACTTTCTCACCAGTTGCCATGATCAAATCTATTAGGATCATGCTTGCAATAGCAGCATACCATGACTATGAAATTTGGCAAATGGATGTCAAGACCGCCTTCTCGAATGGGTTCTTGAAGGAGGAAGTGTACATGACACAACCTGAAGGCTTTGAAATCAAAGATCAGGAGCATATGGTATGCAAACTACAAAGGTCAATATATGGGCTAAAGCAAGCATCAAGGAATTGGAATATACGTTTTGATGAAGTCGTTAAGAGTAACGGTTTTATCAAGAACGAGGATGAACCTTGTGTTTACAGGAAGGTTAGTTGGAGTAATGTTGTCTTCCTAGTACTTTATGTAGATGACATATTGCTAATAGGAAATGACATCCCCTCATTAAAAATAACAAAAGAGTGGCTTTCAGAAAACTTCACCATAAAGGATTTGGGAGAGGCAGCCTTTATACTTGGTATAAAGATCTATAGAGATAAATCCAAGAGGCTGCTGGGTTTATCTCAATCCACGTATGTTGACAAGATGCTAAAGAGGTTTAGCATGAAAGGTCGAAAAGAGGTTTTCTTCCTGCCAGTCATGGGGTACACCTATCAAGGGCTATGTGTCCTAATTCACAGCCAGAGAAGGATCACATGAGTGGAATTCCATATGCTTCGGCTATTGGATCCATCATGTATGCCATGATATGTACGAGACCAGATGTCTCATATGCTTTAAGCATTACGAGCAGATACCAGTCGGACCCTGGAGAGGGTCACTGGACGGCAGTCAAGACCATCCTTAAATACTTAAGAAGAACTAAGGATGCGTTTCTGGTCTATGGTGGGGTTAATGAGTTAACAGTGAAAGGGTTCACCGATGCCAGCTTTCAGAGTGACAAGGATGACTGCAAGTCACAGTCAGGATTCGTATTCCCCTTAAATGGTGGGGCAGTGTCTTGGAAGAGTTTCAAGCAGGAGACAACATCAGATTCAATGACAGAGGCTGAATACATAGCTGCTTCAGAAGCAGCTAAGGAGGCCGTGTGGATCAAGAAGTTCATAAATGAACTAAGGGTGGTTCCAAGCGTGGATGAGCCCATACAGTTGCTTTGCGACAACACAGGAGCCATTACGCAGTCAAAGGAACCTAGGTCCTATCAAAGATCTAAACACGTGCTCCACAGATATCATCTGATTAGAGAAATCATTGATAGGAATGATGTAAAAATGGATTATGTTCCCACAGACGATAACCTGGCCGATTCTCAGACAAAGTCTGTTTCTCAGAGAAAACATGATAGCCATTATGAGGCTTTGGGCATACGACTTAGGTCTGATTGGCTCTAGGCCAAGTAGGAGCTTGTTAGTATATGGGTGTCCTAGAGACATTCTTTTGATTAAATAAAGGACACTAGATGTAGAACTTTGTTTGTCGCAAATAAATAAAAGCACTATTTATTCAGTTTCATATTGTGTCTCAATATTATTGTTAATATTATATGAACGAACTGGATAAATCCCTTGGAATAGAACAGGTATCTCTTGAGTATCTGTGATGAGATCACGATCATGAGGATTCAAGGATATCGCATGTCTATTCCTAATTATATGTTCCTAGTCTAGAGACACTGTGTTTGGGGATCAGTGATCTCGGGTAAGACTAGTACGACTTATCTACTTGTATATGGATACAAGGTAAAGACCTCATGAGCTTCAGATATGGAGATGTTTTAGCTAAAGTCGTGGGTGGACCTATAAGAGTATAGCTCGCACTGAACAGACCCAAAAAGAGACTCTGTGAGAAAATCTCACAGATAGTATCATTAGAGTAATCTCTTTATATTTGGGTATGTCTTTCCTTAGACCAGAAGTTATTACCTAGACTGTGTTCTTGAAGGCATGTTTTGATTGTATGCCTTGTCTGTCTGAAACATGGAGACTTATAGGTATACTGTTTGGTGTGTCCTGAAAGAGCACAGGGCTAGGGTAATAAGCTGAAGGAATTCGTCAAATCTCTGTGAGAGATTAGGTTATCTGTAAACCGGAGAAATCGGGATGACATTTACAGGGACTCGAGAATCTATGCATAGTAAAAGAGATCATGAGATGATCTGCCTTTAGAGTCAGTAAATTGAAGATTCCCTATTTCGAATAAAGCTTACCCTAAACTATAGGGGTTGATACATTTCCTTACCCTAGGTTAATGGGAAGATAACCGAGACGAAGGGAAATACATACGACAACCAAATATGTGCAATAGGATGATCAAGTCATTAATCTGACTAGGTCTGGGGCAACAAAGCATTGCTAGTGCTCTGTGTTGTCATTAATTGGGTTGTGGGCTTGTTGGGCCCAAGCCCAATTATGTCAGAAGCTAAGTTGGACCTAATGGGTCACACACTAACACCTTGTAGTCATGATGAACTAGATTTAAAGGTATTGGGCCTAATAATGGTTGTTAGCCGAAGAAGCTGTTTGGAAGCCCACCTAAAAGGGTGGAGGGCGCATGGAGCTTTGTAATGGGCTTGGATAGTCCAAGACATTACTAATTAATTTAATTAGTTAAATTAATAATCAAACATTTGAATTTTGAATTTTGAATATTGAATTTGATTTGGAATTTGAATTTTGAGATTTGAATTTTGTAATTTCAAATTTGAATTTTGAAATTAGATTTTGAAATTTAAGTTTTGAATTTGAAATTTGAAATTTTGAATTTGTAATTTTGAGTTTGAACGTTTGAATTCAAGTGTTTGAATTCGAATTTGAATTGGCTATGAAAAGTTGTTTCATAACAAAAGAATAAGATAAGATCTTATTGGAACAAATTCCTTGTATCAAGAGGAGATCTTTGGAGATAACCAATAGCTGTTTGGGGCGCAAGTTTAAGGTGATAAGGATGTCATCTTGTCATTTAAACAAAACTCCAATCAGATTTGGTAGTTGAGAAAATAAGTTGGTGAGTTGGTTCAAATTTTGAATGCAACTACTCAACATATTTGGACCCTTTTTGGGCTGAATATTGAGCATGAAATAGGTAACTATATGATGGTTTTTAAATCAGAGTTTGAATAGGTTTGGACTTAGTTTCATGAGGATAAGATTGGAGGTTGTTGGCTAGATTTGATTTGCAACAACTCCACCTTATCCTCCTTGATTTCATGCGCCATTTTCAAAGGAGTTTGAAAGGAAAAATTGATTTAATTAAATCAATCTCTTAACACTCAGCGTGCGCACATTACAAGGCAAGTTCCTCCTTAGGGTTTTTCACAAAACCTAGCATACACTCCTTCATCTCATGCACCATTCTGTAGGGTAGTTCACTACACCTTTCCAAACACAGTACCTAGCCTCCACCTTCACCAATTTGGCGCATAGCAAGCCTCATTGTGGTGATCATCTGGTGGCTTACAAGAAGGCGTTCTTGCATCATTGACGAATGGTGGTGTGGATCACCATTAGAGGGTTTGATCCCTTCAGACCTAACAACTGATCTCCGTGACTGATCAGGCCAAAACAAGGTAACATCATGCTATCCTAAAGCATGAATCTTTGTGTGCATGTATGTTTTCGCGGTAAAAAGTTTTGTTTTTCCACCTTACATGCACCGGCCTTCAAGGCCAGTTTACTTTCAATATGAAACTGGATAAAGAGTGCTTTTATTCATTTGCGACAAAAGTTCTACATCTAGTGTCCTTTATTTAATCAAAAGATTGTCTCTAGGACACCCATATACTAACAAGCTCCCACTTGGCCTAGAGCCAATCAGACCTAAGTCGTATACCTAAAGCCTCATAATCATTATCATGTTTTCTCTGGGAAACAGCCTTTGTCAGAGAATCGGCCAGGTTTTTATCTGTGGGAACATAATCCATCTTTACATCCATCCTATCGTTGATTACTCTAATCAGGTGATATCTGTGGTGCACGTGTTTAGATCTTTGATGAGACCTAGGTTCCTTTGACTGCGCAATGGCTCCAGTGCTTTCGCAAAGCAACTGTATGCGCTCATCTACGCTTGGAACCACCCTTAGTTCAGATATGAACTTCTTGATCCACACGGCTTCCTAAGCCGCTTCTAAAGCAGCTATGTATTCAGCTTCTGTCGTTGAATCTGCTTTTGTATCCTGTTTGGAACTCTTCTAAGATACTGCCCCACCATTTAAGGTGAATACGAACACTGATTGTGACTTACAGTCATCTTTGTCACTCTAAAAGCTGGCATCAGTGAACCCTTTCACTGTTAGCTCATTAACCCCACCATAGACCTGAAACGCATCCTTAGTTCTTCTTAAGTATTTAAGGATGGTTTTGACTGTCGTCCAGTGACCCTCTCCAGGGTCAGACTGGTATCTCCTCATAATGCTCAAAGCATATGAGACATCTGGTCTCGTACATATTATGGCATACATGATGGATCCAATAGCCGAAGCGTATGGAATTCCACTCATGTGATCCTTCTTAGGCTGTGACTTAGGACACATAGCCTATGGTAGGTGTATGACTGACAGGAAGAATACCCCTTTTCGACCCTTCAATGCTAAACCTCTTTAGCATCTTGTCAACATACGTGGATTGAGAAAAACCCAGCAGCCTTTTAGATCTATCTCTATCGATCTTTATACTAAGTATAAAGGCCGCTTCTCCCAAATCCTTCATGGTTAAGTTTTCTGAAAGTCACTCTTTCGTTATTTTTAATGTGGGGATGTCATTTCCTATTAGCAATATGTCATCTACATAAAGTACTAGGAAGACGACATTACTCCCACTAACCTTCCTGTAAACACAAGGTTCATCCTCTTTCTTGATAAAACCGTTACTCTTTACGACTTCATCAAAACGTATATTCCAACTCCTTGATGCTTGCTTTAGCCCATATATCGACCTTTGTAGTTTGCATACCATATGCTCCTGATCTTTGATTTCAAAGCCTTCAGGTTGTGTCATGTACACTTCCTCCTTCAAGAACCCATTCAAGAAGGCGATTTTGACATCCATTTGCCAAATTTCATAGTCGTGGTATGCTGCTATTGCAAGCATGATCCTAATAGATTTGATCATGGCAACTGGTGAGAAAATCTCATTATAGTCAACTCCTTGTCTTTGACGATACCCTTTCGCCACCAACCTAGCTTTGTAGGTCTAAACGTTGCCATATGCATCAGTCTTTCTTTTAAAGACCCATTTGTTACCGATAGGAACTATTCCTTGCGGTTTAGGAACCAAGGTCCATACCTTGTTTTGATACATCGAATCCATTTCAGATTCCATGGCTTCAAGCCATCTAGAGGAGTCAACATCCTTAACTGCCTCTTCGTAGTTACTTGGTTCATCATCCTCGACAGTTTGCTGATTCTCAATCACAAACCCATACCTGTCAGGTGGATGGATGACCCTCGTAGACCTACGGAGTTGTGTTTACTTCTCCATTGGAGAACGTCGCCTGCGGAGTAGACTCGGGTTCCTCAATTTGTTCATGTGGTTCTTGAACTTCTTCAAGATCAATCTCACTCCCACTGCCTCCTTGAGAGACCAAATCCTTCTCAAGGAACTCAACATTCTTTGACACAAACACCTTGTGTTCATCCATGGAGTAGAAGTAGTATCCCTTAGAACCTTGGGATACCCCACAAATAGATATTTAGTACTCTCAGCACTAAGCTTGTCTGATGCCAACGCTTTGACATAAGTTGGCGATCCCCATACCCTGAGGTAACTCGGGTTGGGTCTCTTACCATTCCATATCTTATATGGTGTGGTCTGAACAGATTGAGACGGTATCCTATTTAGAAGGTATGCTGCCGTGTCTAAGGTATTTCCCAAAATGATTTTGGAAGTTGAGTCTCACTCATCATAGACCTAACCATGTTTAACAAGGACCTGTTTCTCCTTTCGGAGACACCATTTTGGTGTGGTGTGTAAAGTGAAGTAAACTGCGAGAGAATTCCATTTTCTCTCAGATAATCCCGAAACTCATGGCTCAGATATTCACCATCACGATCTGATCGCAATGACTTAATCATCTTGCCATGTTGTTTCTCTACTTCATCAGTAAATGAAATAGTAGTATCCTCCTCTAGCCTCAATAAACATTGGGCCACATACATCACAGTGAATGAGTTCTAATAACTCACTAGCCCTATGAATCACAAGCCCGTTGGGCTTTTGACGAATCATTTTCCCAGCTAGAAAAGATTCACATTCTCCATAGGATTCCAAATCATTGGAGTCTAGGTATCCATCTCTATGAATCCTAGACAATCTTGTTTCATTTATGTGCCCTAGTCGATAGTGCCAAAGATAGGATTGATTATCTATTCTGGGTCATTTCACATCTACATTGAGCATTTTAGTTCCCATTTCCAAAACACACAAGCCATTTATTAAAGAAGTGTACCAAAATAATATCATTCAAAATGATAGAAAATGCACCATCCTTAATAGTGAAAGCAAAACCATCTTGTTCTAAACAAGAAATAATGTTTCTAGAAATGCTGGGAACATAAAGATAATTATTCAAATGCAATAAGGTGCTCGTAGGCTGATGACGTCGGTATCTCCACCAGCATGAGCAACAACTCTTGCTTCATCACCTGCGCGGAGGTCCACCTCGTACTTCTCCAATCTTCTAGGGCTTCTAAGCACCTGCAACACATTGCAGATTATAAGAACCACAACCGGTATCCAATACCGATGAAGTCGGATTAGCACAAGAATAATTTATCTCAATCATGTGAATACCTGAGGTAGAAGCATCACCATGCTCCTTCACACTCTTCAGGTAGTCTGGACAATTCCTCTTCCAATGGCCATTTTTGCCACAATGGAAGCACACAACATCGCTTTTGTCCTTGGGTGCACTCTTACCTTTCTCTTTGCCCTTTTTCTTATTGGGTTTTCCTTTGGGCTTAAGGGAATTGCCTTTTGCAGGCTCCTTGCCCTTACCCTTGGCCCTTTCAGGCCCACCAATCAGAAAAACTTGTGTCTCATCCTTCTTGATAGACATTTCAGTAGTTGTTAACATCCTTAACAACTCTGGCAAGCTCACAAGCATCCCATGCATGTTGTAGTTCATTATGAATTCACTGAAGGAAGGAGGGAGTGATGATAGAACTAAGTCATTAATTAATTCAGCATCCATTGTGAACCCTAGACCCTCTAGCTTCTCAATGAGTGCCATCATCTTCAGTACATGGCGGTTAAAACACATGCCTTCAGTCATCTTGCACAGGAACAATTCCCTAAAGGTCTCATACCTCTCATGTCTTCCTTTAATATCAAACAACTCCCTGAGATGCAGGATAATAGAGGGGGCATCCATATGCTCGTGCTGTTTACGCAGTTCAGGCGACATGGATGCCAACATGATGCAACAAGCCAACACATTATCATCTATGTGTTGCTTGTGGGCCTCGAAATCAAATTCCGCGAACCCAGCTTCCCCTTCCTTAGGCGCAATAGGTAAAGCAGTGTCAAAGACATAAGCTATCTTTTCGGTCTTAAGAACAATTCTTAAGTTCCGATACCAGTCCATAAAATTTGAACCGGTCAGTTTATTCGTATCGAGTATTGAGCGCAGTGACAGTGGATTAGACATACTAAAAACTGAAAAAAAAATGTTAAGATGATTTAATTAATATATGGACATGTAGTTAAAAACAAATTATTAAAGACTTTAAATAATTTTCCCCTCCCACTATTTTATCTAAGTCAATGACCCTTACCATTTGACTTAGGGTTAATCTACTTTTAGATTTTACCTTAGTGGGATTAAGAGTGCGATTATTTATTTTAATCTCCGTCTGAGACCGCAAGATTAATTTAAATAATGGGTTGATCCTTATCAACAGTATCTCATACCCCCTCTTAACATTAGGTTGACAACTCCTTGTCACTTAGTGGTGCATCTCATGCAACCAACCTAGCACCATTACCCTAAGCACATAAGCCCGGCTGAGCCTGCAATTTATGCCTCAGTTAAGCATTAACCAGCACCCCAAGTGTCTCACACTTCTAACACTACTCTAGCTCAACGAAACAGTGGGTCCCAACTGAGTTATGGAGCATCACTATGTAGAGGAGGTGTGAGTAGTATTGGTGGTGGGAGGTAATCATATGCTTAATAATTTATTCCTTTTAAAGGTTCCTTTTATTTAGGGTTTATTAAGTCTCATCAAACGCGTGTTGTATGTTATCATGCTAGTCATAACCTATGTCAAACATCTATCGGTTTACACTAGTCGCAATTGGACGAACATAATAAAGCATACAAACACGGTTTGTCCAATTCATGCATACTAGACGTTCTAAGCATACAAGCAAATAAACATTTTATTTGAGACAGTCATGGTGCTCGTGCATTTGTCCATCTTGCTTCTCAAGCTACGGCTGCTTATCGTCTATACGCCACTAGCCTAATTCTCTAATTACAAATAATTAAAGAAACTCCAAAACATCTTTGGAGGGACAAATTAAAAATTACAAAATGTGAAATTCAAATTACAACTCTAAATTTAAAATAGAGAAAATTACACATTAATTTAAAATTTGAAATTCAAATCGGGCACCATGACCATCCCCTTCCTTTTTGCACTTGAAAGATTCAACAACTTGCAAGCACAAAACATCATATTATCTCATAACATGTTTTCACATATATCTTGATATTTAACAATTAAACATCAAAATAAAAATCAAAATTCAAAATTTTCTAATTTTCTTCAAATTGTCGAATTTTGCATCTTTATGCATAATTCAAATTGAATATTGTTTGTTTGCAAGAAACTAAGTAGGCTGGAGAAAATGCCAAGGAAGTGGATGGAACTGGTTTCAAGTTATGGTACACAGGTACTAACAAGAGTCGAAATGGTGTTGGAATTATGATCGATAAAAGTTTCAGAGATAAAGTTGTGGACGTCAAAAGGAAAGGCGACAGGATTATTTTGGTTAAGCTTGTTGTGGGTGATTTAATCCTGAGTATCCCCAGTGTGTATTCATCCCAAGTTGGATTGCAACCAATTGACAAAAGCCAATTTTGGGAAGACTTGGAGGAGGTTTTGAGGGGAATACCTCGAGAGGAGAAGATTTTCTTAGGAGGAGATCTAAATGGTCATATTGGTAAAAGCAATGGAGGTTTTGATAGAATCCATGGAGGTTTTGGTTATGGGACGAGAAACGAGACTGGAGAAGATATCTTGAATGTTGCACTAGCCTACGATTTGATGTTAGTGAACACCTTTTTTCAAAAAAGGGAGTCACACCTAATCACTTATCATAGTGGCCAAAATCGTAGTCAGATTGATTTCTTTCTGGCTAGAAGAGAAGATAGAACTTCTTGTGTCGACTGTAAGGTCTACCCTGGAGAGTGTGTTGCTACGCAACATAAGCTGGTAGTCTTGGATGTTCGGTTCAACAAAGTACTTACAATGAAGAAGAGAGCTCAGAACCCAAGGATAAGATGGTGGAAGCTTAAGGAGGGAAAAGAGAGAGAGTTCAATGAAAGAATGTTGCACGATGGACCTTGGGAGTTTGATGGGGAAGTAAATGCAATATGGAATGAGATGGCTAAGTGTATTCAAAATTTGGGAAGGAGGGTGTTGGGAGAAAGTAAAGGAAATGGTTTTCATACAAAGGAAACATGGTGGTGGAATGGAGAGGTGCAAGAGGCAATTAAACATAAGAAGGAGTGCTTTCGATCTTTGCATAAAAGTCCCAGTGAAGAGAACTTGCAAAAGTTTAGATTGACGAGAAAAAATGAAAAGAAAGTAGTGCGAGAAGCTAGGGGCAAGGTTTTCGACGAGTTGTATAAAAATCTTGGGAGCAAGGATGGTGAAAGAGGTATTTATAAACTTGCAAAGATAAGGGATAAGAAAAGTAAAGACCTCACCCAAGTTAGATGCATTAAGGATGAAAATCAAAAACTTCTGATGAGAGATGAAGATGTAAATGAAAGATGGTTGAACTACTTTAACAAGCTGTTTAATGGGGATGGAGATACAAGCGAGGTGGACTTGGAGGACGCGTATGATGATATGAATAGAAGATTTGTACGCAGAATTAATACACATGAAGTTAAGGAGGCTTTAAAGAGGATGAAGACTAATAAAGCCTTGGGGCCTGATGGTGTCCCTATTGAAGTGTGGAGAGGCCTAGGGGATGTGGCAATAAAATGGTTGACCAATCTTTTCAATAAGATTCTCCTGACAAATAAGATGCCTGATGCTTGGAGGAAAAGTATGATTTTTACAAAAATAAGGGAGATATACAGAATTGTTCAAACTATAGAGGCATTAAGCTAATGAGCCATACTATGAAGTTGTGGGAGAGGGTTATTGAACATCGCTTGAGGAGAGATACCTAGGTTTCTGTAAATCAATTTGGATTTATGCCAGGAAGATGTACCATGGAAGCCATTTTCTTGATGCGACAACTTATGGAAAGATACCAAGAAAAGAAGAAGGACTTGCATATGGTGTTCATAGACCTTGAGAAAGCATACGATAGGGTTCCAAGGAAAGTTTTATGGTGGGTTCTGGAGAAGAAAAAGGTTCCATCAAAGTATGTAAAGGCAATCCAGGATATGTATGATGGGGCTACTGCATGTGTAAAAGCCTGTAACGGAACATCAAGTTATTTTCCTATCACGGTTGGTGTACACCAAGGGTCGGCTCTAAGTCCTTATCTTTTTGCCTTAGTTATGGATGAACTAACAAAAGATATTCAAGAGGAAGTGCCATGGTGTATGCTTTTTGCAGACGATATTGTGCTTATTGATGAGAGCAAGGAGGGTGTTAATAGAAAACTCGAATTGTGGAGAAGCACGTTGGAATCCAAAGGATTCACATTAAGTCGAAGCAAGACTGAGTATTTGAAGTGTGAGTTTTCTCTGGTACAAGATGGGGACCAAGAGCCCGTGCATTTAATTGGTCAAGAGGTACCCAAAAAAGATGCTTTTAAATACTTGGGCTCCATTTTACAAAAAGGTGGAGAGATTGATGAGGATGTTAATCATAGAATCAGAGCAGGGTGGATGAAATGGCGCAGTGCATCTGGGTTTTTGTGTGACCGCAAAATCCCCCTTAAGTTAAAAGGAAAATTTTATAAAACGACAATAAGACCGGCAATGCTATATGGAGCGGAATGCTGGCCAGCACATAGGCAACATGAGCATAAGGTGGGAGTAGCAGAGATGAGGATGTTAAGGTGGATGTGTGGTTACACAAAGATGGATAAGATAAGAAATGAAGATATTCGACGAAAGGTTGGAGTAGTACCGGTTGCCGAGAAGATGAGAGATCATAGATTGAGGTGGTTTGGGCACGTGATGAGAAGGCCCCTGGATGCTCCTGTAAGAACAGAAGTTTGTTACCAAGAGCTCAACACAAAAAGAGGCAGAGGTCGGCCGAAACTTACTTGGGGGAAGGTAGTAAAACAAGATTTAATGGAGTGGGATATAGATTGGCGGACGGTATGTCTTAGAACGGAATGGAGAAAAGCTATAAGTATGGTGGAGGGTTAGACCCGTGGTTATTCCTATGTTCCAGATGGTCCCTTTTTAGTCCTTTTCCCCTTCATTTCCCCCACTTCTTCTTGTCCCTTTCTTTTTCACTTTTATTTATTTATATATATACATATATATATATATATATATATATATATATATATTATTTTTTTTTTATTTTTTTTTTCAACAATTTTATTTCTTTCATGTGGGTTCATCTACCACCGACCCCAATTAATTTGGGATAAAAGTGATGTTGATGTTGATGTTGATGCATAATTCAAATCTTTGTCAAATCTTTCTCAAAGAATACAAAAATTGAACCATTAATTTCAACCGTAACTCATATGGCCGAACCATAGATCATCATCATGTACAAAAATTTTATGCTATGTTCATGAACAATTCATTTAACAAACAACACAAAATCATCAAGATCAAAATGAACAAAATCAAGAACCCTAATTTTATTCATTTTGTCGAGATATGCCATGAACAATTCATGCATTTTAAAAATAAAATCATGGAGAAAATAATGCATTTGAATATTCACATCATGGCCAAATCATATCATATTCCTTTCTAAAAGATGTTTATTTTGTAAACTTTCACAAAGAATCAAAATAAACAAAACCATAAGTGCATGTAGATTTTTGAACACCATAATCAAATTAAACAAGTTCATAAAAAGACAATCCACATGCAAAGAATTAATCTTTAACAACGTTAAAGAATTTTTTACCGTGAAAAATAATTTTCACAAACAAGATACCATCACCCGCCGATGGTAAAGCAACCGAGATCTGATACCACTTGAAAGGTAACTGGCCTTTATGGCCAGTTTACTTTCACTAATGGCACCAGAATCAAATTTAAAAACAAAACTATTGAACAAAAAACAATAATGATAACATCCCTAATTGACATTTTAGAATTCAAAATGTCAATTATGGAACTACTAAGTTATACAAAAAATTCACACAACATATGTTCTCAACTCTCAGAAAGTAACTGAAGAACAAAACAAAATATGCTCTTTTAAAAAAGGTAATACCTGTTATCCAAAAAAAAGGTAATACCTGATGCTGCCTCGCCAACACCAGCAGGAGTATTAGGCATTACCCTTATAAATCTGTCGTTCCCAGCCCATTCCTATATTTTATGAAACAACCATTTCCATAAAAACATGCAACCTAATTAAATCTGTAAGGCTAAAGAAAAGCGAAATATAATCTCAAAAGGAAAAGCTACTTGCACAAACTACGTGAAATATGTGAATGAGGAACCCAAATCCCATATGATACAAGAAATTTAAAGCATAAGATTTAGAACAATTTAAAAAGGTGAAGGTGAAAGAACAACCTTGATATTGCTCTCCTTAGAAGATAACTAAAAATCGTAGATTTCCTGTGTAGGTCTGATGAAACCAGCTTCTTTTGCAGCACAAATTCACAGGATCAATATATATATATATATATATAGGGGCAGGATATTCTTACACCGGTGTAAGAGTTAGAAGTCTTACACTCAATCTTGACCATTGATCCACTTGTATCCAATGGCTCGCGTTACTACAAAATTTGAGCCCTTAGATATAAATGGGATCAACGGACAAGATTGAGAGTGTAACTTACACTGGTGTAAAATGATCCTGACCCATATATATATATATATATGCTAAAAGAAAAAAGAAAATTTTATAAGAATATCATCAAATCCAACTTTGTTGTATGACTACGATAATATATATTTTCTGAAATAAAAAGACTAAGTAAACGAAAACAAAAATATATATAAATTGATAGGAGCATAGGTATCTCACATCATAATTGACTTGAATAATGGGAAGCTATGTACAAGATAGAAGAAAGAAAGAAACCATATATGTCTCACTATGGCCACATTTGTCATGAGAGCTATAAACACCAATAGCAAACCATAAGAGCAGTGTATGTTTTACCTGATATCTAAGCACTATACAGGACAAAAGATTAACACTATAATAATACACTTAATTGCATTTAAAAATGCATTTACTCATCAAAGTGGTGGTAGTTAAATTATTCAATAGAATACAAATGGTAAATTAAATGAGTGCTGCAAAAGAACAATTACAGAATCCTTTTATGACGTGGTCAATTGATTAGCAAGTACGTTGGTAAAACACTCACTGTATTGGAGAAGGCCATACGTATTGGAGACATGAAGGACTTGCTTTTTTTGCTTGCCTATCTGAAAAGGCCATAATTGCTTTTTCGGTACAGATCGAACATTTTTTTCTTACGAATAGAGCTTTTGAAAAAAAAAAATTATTTCTTTAAAATAAGTTATTACCAAACATGTTATTAATTTATGTGTTTAAACTATTAAAATACTGTATATTAGAGTTATAATACAGTAACTATAAGAACCAAATTAAAAACTTTTATTGTGTTTACATTTCACGTGCAAATATTTAAGATCAAAAGAAAATAAATAAAAGAAGTTAATATTTTTTATAGTTATTAATAAAAATATTTGTAATTCTGCAAAGGCAGAAGAACACAAGTTAGACCCTCCTTCGACCATGGATTTTGGTTTCTGCTGAGTACATATATTATATACGTCATCATATTAATATATACCATGCATTAACCCCATTGAAAGGAAAACAAAGGGAACTGGTGCAAATGACATAATAAGTAGTTATGCGAAGAAAGTGCTTACAGCATTTTGCTTGTCAGTGTCAGCACTAAATACATAGTATATTGGTGCCAAGACCTCGTTCATGCCTTGCACGTAACAAATTGCAGGATTTGACTTTGCAAAAAGAAGGAGGATATTCTTCATTGCTTCCTATTTTCACAGCATCAATATAAACTTCAATCAGTGACGAAACCCCTAAAATCTATTAATTGACACTGAAAACAAAATTGAGGAGAATGAGTTTGATAAATAGTTCAGCTAAAACCAAAATTAAAAAAACTGTAGGCGCAGCTACCCTATTTTTCCGACTTAATGATGACTCTCCTGAAAAGAATGACATATCTGGATGTGTACGCTGCAGATCTCGTTCTATCTGTTCTATTATCTCTGTATGCTGCTAGAAGAATGACTGACAGCAATAAGTATCCATTTCATTATTCAGTAAGCATCCAGTCAAAAGTAACTTTGAAATGGAGGAGAAACTTACCTGAAAATATTTACTCCAAAGACTTGCCTTACCAAGGCTCAAAGGGTGATCTTCCTGAGAAATTCCATGCCGCCTAAGGGGACCAAAGACTGCCAAAAAGAAATTTGTAGTGCTGGTGCCTTCATATGTAATAAAAAAAAGGGAAAAAGAGAATATTAATTTCAAGCATACCTTTCAACGGTTCCCCTAGTAAGGCACAAGAACAATTGAATAACCACCCTTAGCCATTTGATCTTGAGCAGCCTTCAAGTAAGATAGAAATGGGTTGAGCAAACCTGAGGTAATTTTCTCCTTCTTTCCATTCACAGTTATAACCAAATCAAACCTGATTTACAGACAAGGGTGAAGGATCAAAGTAACTATATCATTATTTTTAGTGAGCTTTCACAAAGATCAATTAGGGACATAAAAATAACTAGAAAAAACCTTTAGCCTGCTTAAAGTGTGATAAGACCCCTCCTCTCAAGGTATATAGTAGACGGTGCCACAGGGGATTAAATCCCAAGGCTGACTCACATGAGAGAGGGAATATAGGGAATATTGTTACGGTTAGTGAGGTTAGTAACAAAGCTGATGGAAATTCAGTTAGAAAGGAGAGGGGGCGTGTGGAGCATGATGCTGAGGTGGAGTAGTGTCATGGTGGGTTATTTAAGGGAGGGGAGGAAAAGGTGAAAGGGGGCTGGAATTTGGGTATTCTTGGGAGAGATTGGTGCCTCTATAATTGCACTAAACTTGTTAGTTCTTTCTGCAATTTTTTTCTTACATTTTATAATTCAGGAGTTGTAATTGAAGTGAGTAGTGATAAATATAAGAGAAAATCCAGATTTCTGGGCCAAATACCTTGTGTGCTGTGTTTTTACTCTGATTTAATCACCAGCTTTATCAACTGGTATCAGAGCACTCCGATCCTTGGGGTGCTTTGGATGGTTTTTACTCGCAACATGGATAACCGATTTGAACTCGTGGACGAACGTTTGAGGCGAATTGAAGCATTAGCTGAGGAACGTCACGAACAGAGTGACCACAGGCTAAATGAAATTCTTGCCCTGTTGCAACGTAATCCTCGTCATCGAGGACGTTCTCGTCGGAGGAGCACGGAGTCTACAGACTCCGATTGGCGAAACCCAATCGCTGGTGGACATGGAGGGGGACCTTCGCGTCAACCCAGGTTGGAGATCCCTCGATTCTCTGGAGATGATGTGTTTTCTTGGGTGAACAGGGTGGAGCGATATTTTCTGGTAAACGCGATACCAGCGGCGGCACAATTAGACGCGGTCATGGTTGTCTTGGATGGACCAGCTCTTAACTGGTTTTTTGTTTGGGAACGTGCCAATCCCCACGCGTCGTGGGAGGAGTTTCGTACTGACGTGATGGAACGGTTCCAGTTGGAGGTAACAGGGAGCCCATATCAGGAGTTGATGAATTTGAAACAAACAGGAAGCGTTGCTGATTATAGAGCTGAGTTTGAAAGAATTATTAGCCCTATTCACTATGCTGATGAGACGATGTTGAAGGAGATGTGGTTGCATGGGATTCATGGCAGCCTTCGCACTGAGTTGATGCAAGCTGATGTTCTCTCCTTGGCTGATTTGATGAGGAAGACGATGACGTTGGAGAAAAGGAACGCGTCGTGGGTTCAGGATGGGCTGGGGCAAAACACGTTGGGGGTGGGAAGGCCCAACTTCTTGGGCCGCTCACATCAGCCCTTGAGAGGATCCTTTAATGACGCACGTGCCAAGGGTGCCACTAACCACAACGCGTCCGTGCCAGGTGTCGGTCATCGTGTCTCTCAAATGGGTCAGAGCGAAGTGCGCGCAGGTCATACCAACCTCACGCGTACGCAGAACGTCAGTGTTGAAGGGGATCCCAAAGCTCTCGAATCTTCGGGTAGTAACCAAACCGATGGTGGGGGACGGCTCAGCCAGGCGGAGCTCCGGGAGCGAAGCCGTTTGGGCCTCTGTTTCAAGTGCGGGGAGAGGTGGGATCGCAACCACCGATGTCGAAATGCTCACTTACGGTTGTTCGTCATCGAAGAAGATGAAGAACCGATGGAACCGGAAAATCCGCTAGCCGTGGAGGGACGACCGGAGACCGTTCAGAAGGAGGAGGAGCCACAACCGTCAGATGCGACGGTCTTACAGCTTTCCGTCTACAGTGTGTTGGGGCTTTCTTCAAACCAAAGCATGCAGCTGTGGGGTATGGTGAACGGCGAGAAGGTGAAGATGTTGGTTGATAGTGGAGCGACCCATAATTTTGTCAATCGACAGGTGGCGGAGCGTCTGAAGCTTCCCATTGAAGGTTCTTGTAGCTTTAATGTCGTGCTTGGAAACGGGCATAAAGTGGGCAGTCAAGGGGTGTGCCGCCGTGTGGATCTACAAATCCAAGAGTTTCGCACGACATTGGATCTGTTCGTTTTTGATTTGGGTGGAGCAGAGGTGATTTTGGGCATGGAATGGTTGAAGAAGTTGGGGGAAATCACAGCTGACTTCAACAAACTTACGTTGAAGTTCAGTGATGGGGATAACATGATGATCCTCCATGGTGACCCCGCTCTGTCTCGAAAAGGGGCATTAACATCCTTGCGGTCCATGGTAAAAACACTTAAGGACACTGGTCAAGGGTGTGTGGTGGAACCGCAGTGGATACAAGGAGAGGAAGCAACTGTATTGGAAGATTGGCGCGAGTTGTCGATGCTGTTGACAGAATTTGATGATATCTTCCAGCAACCTCAAGGCCTACCCCCACAAAGACGTCATGATCATGCTATTGAGTTGAAACCTGGGAGTGAGGTGCCAAACATGCGCCCTTACAGGTACCCATATTATCAAAAATCTTTGATTGAATCATTGGTGTCTGAGTTACTCACTGCAGGTATGATCAGACCAAGTATTAGCCCTTACTCAAGCCCTGTGATTCTGGTACGCAAAAAGGACGGTAGCTGGCGGGTCTGCGTTGATTATAGGGCTCTCAACAAGCTCATAGTTCCAGACAAGTTCCCAATCCCAGTCATTGAGGAATTATTGGACGAGCTAGGAGGTGCCAGTATTTTTTCTAAACTAGATCTCAAGTCTGGTTATCATCAAATCAGAATGAGAACGGAGGACATACCCAAGACGGCGTTTCGAACGCATGAGGGTCATTACGAGTACTTGGTCATGCCCTTCGGGCTTACCAATGCTCCTTCTACCTTTCAATCACTGATGAATGAGATACTGAAGCCACATTTACGCAAGTTTGTGTTGGTTTTCTTCGATGATATATTGATTTATAGCCATCATCCGGATGAACATTTGCAACACCTGCGGTGCGTTCTGATGATCTTGAGGCAGCATAGATTGGTGGCAAATAAAAAAAAGTGTAGCTTTGGACAGAGGCAAATTGAGTACCTGGGCCACTTAATTTCTCAGGAGGGGGTAAAGGCTGACCCTTCCAAGATTGCAGCCATGTCTCAATGGCCCAGTCCCACAACCTTGAAAGGGTTGAGGGGATTCTTGGGTTTAACAGGCTATTATAGAAAATTTGTCCAAGGATATGGTCAGATTGCAAAGCCATTAACTGACCTGTTGAGGAAGGATGCCTTCCATTGGGGTGTAGAGGCCAAGTCAGCATTTGAGATGCTCAAGGAAGCTATGTGTTCGGTTCCTGTGTTGGCTATGCCTGACTTTAGTAAAACATTCACTGTGGTCACAGATGCTTCAGGAAAAGGAATGGGAGCCGTACTGACCCAAGATGATCGTCCCCTCAGCTATATAAGCCAGGCTTTTTCTTCAAGAGCATTGGAAAAATCGGTCTATGAAAAGGAGTTGATGGCAATTGTTTTTGCCGTTCAAAAGTGGCGACCATATTTACTGGGTAGACATTTCATCATCAAAACCGATCAAAAAAGTTTGAAGTTCTTGACAGACCAACGTTTGTTGGGAGAGGAGCAACAAAAGTGGGTTTCCAAACTTTTAGGATACGATTTTGAAATTCAGTATCAACCGGGTAAGGATAATAAAGTTGCTGATGCCTTGTCCCGCAATTTACAATGTTTTTCTCTCTCATGTGTGGACGCTAGTAAGTATGATATGCTCGAGCAAGAGTTACAAGAAGATCCCAGAATGAAAGGTATTATTCAAGACTTGCTGACTAGTTCCCAATCTCATGATGGATTCACCTTGAATGGGGGCCGTTTATATCACCAAGGCAGGTTGGTGTTAGCCAAGAATTCTAATTTCATTCCCATGGTGTTGCATGAATTTCATGATTCGTATGTTGGTGGGCATTCTGGTTTCTTGAGAACTTTGAAAAGAATCAACAGCTTGGTGTATTGGGAGGGCATGAATAAAAAAATAAAGGAATATGTGGCTGCTTGTTCAATATGTCAGCAAAACAAGGTGTCTACTTTATCTCCTGCCGGATTATTACAACCTTTACCTATTCCTACTAGCGTTTGGACCGATTTATCAATAGATTTTATTGGTGGACTACCCAAGGCCCAAGGTTATGACACAATTTTCGTGGTGGTCGATCGACTTTCAAAGTACGCACATTTTATCCCTCTCAAACATCCATATACAGCTAAGGTGGTGGCTTTAATATTTATCAAAGAGGTAGTCAGACTTCACGGCTTCCCAAAATCCATAGTCAGTGACAGGGATCGCGTTTTTCTTAGCTCATTTTGGGCTGAGTTGTTTCGTTGTAGTGGCACAAAACTGAAATATAGCACTTCTTATCATCCTCAATCCAATGGTCAGACGGAAGTGGTAAACCGTTGCTTAGAAGACTACTTGCGATGTTTTTGTTCACCTAAGCCCAACACGTGGTCATCATGGTTGCATTGGGGAGAGTTTTGGTATAACACGACCTTCAAAACAGCCACGGGCACTAGTCCGTTCAAGGCAGTGTATGGCTGTGAGCCTCCTACACTGTTTCGGTCCAGCTTTGCTATATCCCCCTTAGATGAAATTTCCACTATGCTACAAGATCGTGACCTGATTTTACAAGAGCTGCAACAACACCTATTAATTGCCCAGGGTAGGATGAAGGCACAGTCAGATCAACATAGGCGACATGTTGAGTTTCAAGTGGGAGATAAAGTTTTTCTCAAGCTTCAGCCATATCATCTACGTTCTCTTGCAAAAAAGTTAAATGAGAAGCTTAGTCCGAGATTTTATGGGCCATTCGAAGTGGTGGAAAGGGTTGGGGCTGTAGCATATCGACTATTACTGCCAGTAGATTGTAAAGTTCATGATGTCTTCCATGTCTCTCTTCTTAAAAAAGCTCTCTCTTCTACACATGTTGTTCAACCTCTTCCTCCCATGCCGAATGAAGAGTGGGAACTCTGTGTACAACCGGAAGCAGTCTTGCAGTGGAGACGTAATACCATGGGACGTGTGGAGGTCCTCCTTAAATGGTTGAAGCTCCCTTCTTTTGAAAACTCTTGGGAAGATTCAGCCCAAATCGACCTTCAATTTCCAGAGTTTCACCTTGGGGACAAGGTGAATGTCTTAGGGGGGAGTATTGATAAGACCCCTCCTCTCAAGGTATATAGTAGACGGTGCCACAGGGGATTAAATCCCAAGGCTGACTCACATGAGAGAGGGAATATAGGGAATATTGTTACGGTTAGTGAGGTTAGTAACAAAGCTGATGGAAATTCAGTTAGAAAGGAGAGGGGGCGTGTGGAGCATGATGCTGAGGTGGAGTAGTGTCATGGTGGGTTATTTAAGGGAGGAGAGGAGAAGGTGAGAGGGGGGCTGGAATTTGGGTATTCTTGGGAGAGATTAGTGCCTCTATAATTGCACTAAACTTGTTAGTTCTTTCTGCAATTTCTTTCTTACATTTTATAATTCAGGAGTTGTAATTGAAGTGAGTAGTGATAAATATAAGAGAAAATCCAGATTTCTGGGCCAAATACCTTGTGTGCTGTGTTTTTACTCTGATTTAATCACCAGCTTTATCAAAGTGCAAAGAGTTATTATCAGTTGTTACTGATAATATATAGTTGCTACCAATTCAAAAAGCTACCAAGGGGATAAATATATAGTTGCTCCCATATATTGTCTTCACCCACATAGCAATTCTTTTCATATTCATTTAGAAATATAGTTGAAGCAAATTGCCATGCAGCTCCAAATGTATCCTGAAAAAAAGATGGATACAATATAGCATAACTTATCCCAAGAAACATGTCTGCAAGACATATTTACAAAAAAAAAAAAAAGTTGTTTGTAACCTGTTTTTTACATAAGTTGTTTTCATTCTGTTTTATAATTCCTATTTTGTATCCAAATTGGTTCTTTAAAATAAATGAGAGTTTTAACTATCTAAGCATCAAAGGAGTTCTTAAAAGGAATAATAAGGTATAACTTTATCAACCTCATCCATAATGGCTTCAATCATATCCTCTGATAGCATAAGATCAGACTCGTGCAGAAGTGCTAATACCATCTCCTTTAGCTACACATAAACCATGACTCTAAGCAGTAGAAGTAAATGGTAGATCTAAATTTATAAGAGAGAACATAAATGTTCGTGAATTATGGATAAGACTAAAGAACATAAATTGATCCACGAAATTTGAATTTTTCTATAAACCTATTTAGCGCAAGGCATTTTTTAATGGATCATAATACCTGATACAACAGAACCATCAACTGCGTGTTGGAATTTTGAAGCATCCTTGAGGAAACTATCAGTTTTCTCTAAGGATGTTAGATCCCACTCGTCCCACCTTTTTCTAGACCAACTTTGGATATTTCCTCATGCAGCATTAAAAGCAAAATGAGTTTTCAAAGTCTCAAGGAACTGCAACACAGGAGCCATGGATCCCTGCATATATTCTAAGAGCACAGAATTAAATAATTAGAACAAAACTTACAAAAAGTGGTAGAGAAAAAATGGAATTCCATTATCATGTTTGGACAGTTCTATCTAATTTATTTTATTAGTCACAGTCCAGCATAAAGCTAGTACAAAGCAGAGTACTGGTTTCATCATCCCAGAAAGAAAATCAACTGAAGTTATTTCCAAAAGCACAACCATAAATAGTAGACATCGCAATCAAATTAGTCAGTGGTTCTCCTTCATTGTGAAACGGAAGTTATTTCCAATGTACAAACATATTAGGCGCTTATCTAGCCAACCTTTTAATCAAGCACAACCAAAGAGAGCTAAAGACATAGCCCAGCATGTTCTCAAATCACATTGCATGTAAGGAACTTCTTATACCTGCTCCAGGTCTGACGACTCAAATCCAGACAATCCCAACTTATCCAATGTTACGATTAAATTTTTTAATTTAATCCAGCTGTAATATATTAGTTAAGAAGTTGTTTTCTTTTTTGTTAGTTAGTTAGCTAAGTTGTTGTATTCTCTTAGTTAGCTTAGATAGTTTGTTAGTCAGTTAGTTGTGTTTGTTAGCACTATCTAACAGTTTCCTTTCTTACCCTTTGTATGATTACTGATATTAAGTATCAGTACACAAAAGTATCAATTCAGTTTTTGCATTCTATTCATCTCATGGGTTCAAATTGTAATATGGTATCAGAGCTCTGAAGAGAGCTCTGGTATTTTTCCTTGCCTTTTCTCGCCCTTTTCTTACATCTTTTCCACAGTTCTTGGTGTTGCAAGATAGCATTCATAATGGCAAACCAAAACCAGAACTCTCTTCCTGAATATCTCACGAATCCAGCACATCCATACTTCCTACATCCAAGTGAATCACCATCTTTGGCTCTTGTTTCTTCTCTGCTGAATGGAAGGAATTATCATACTTGGAGTAAAGCTATGAGTATGGCTTTAGTTTCCAAAAATAAGATTTGCTTTGTAGATGGTTCGATTGATGCACCTGAAGCCAATGATCCTCTTTATCCGGTATGGAAACGCTGCAACAACATGGTCCTTTCTTGGATTCATCGTTCAATTGCAGATTCGATCATCAACTCAGTCATGTGGATGGAACACGCTTCAGATGTCTGGAATGATCCGAAGCAACGTTTTGCCCAGTCAAGTGTCTTCAGAATTGCAGAAATTCTTGAAGATGTTTTCCATTTGCAACAAGGAGATCGTTCAGTTTCAGATTATTTTACTGAACTGAAGTCATTGTGGGATGAGTTAGAGACTCTCCAACCATTACCAGTATCCAGATGTGTTCCTGCATGTACTTGTGATGCAATGGTGGAAGTACGCGCTTCAAGAGAAAGAATTCAAGTTATACGTCTCTTGAAGGGACTCAACGACCAATTCATTCAGGTTCGTTCACAAATTATGCTCATGGAGCCTTTACCGGATCTAAACAAGGTGTTCGCACTTGTTTCTCAACAAGAACGCCAGATAAACTCAAATCACAAGTAGATTTGTTTACTGGATCGAGAGCATTCACTTCAAATCGAGCTCCAATTCGAGGTTCTTTTTCACAAAGAGGAAGAGGACGCAGCAATGGTCCAGGAAGAGGACGCAACACGAAACTATGTACACACTGTGGAAAAGTTAATCACACAGTGGATACATGTTTTGAGAAGTATGGCTATCCTCCTAGATACAAAGCACGAGTGCATCCACGTTCAGCAAACGCAGTTGTGCAAGATTTAAATGAAGAACTCAATACAGATCAGAATCCAGGAGTTATGCTCACACAGGACCAATATCAACGCTTTCTTGGACTTCTTGAACATCACAATTCCAATGAAGACAGTGTACATTCCTCAAACGTGGTTCAAACCACCAACACAACTTTAACAGCTGATGCGAACAACACTGGTAAGAAATCTTTACTATGGATCCTAGACACTGGTGCCACAGATCATATTTCATATGATAAAGATCAATTTTCTTCTATGAAATCAATTAAACCAATTGCCATCACACTTCCCAATGGTTCAAGAGTCCATGCTAGGCAATCTGGAAGCATTCGTATTTCTTCATTTCTTGTGTTGGATAATGTACTGTATGTACCAGATTTTTCTGTCAATTTGATATCAGTGAACCAGTTGCTTAATTCAGTTAATTGTGAACTCGATTTTCATGCATCTGGTTGTTGGATAAAACAGGTGCCTACTCATCAGATGATTGGTACAGCTGAGAGGTACAATGGTCTGTTTGTCATAAAGGCTGCGAGATCAAATGATGATGGAGTCTTGAATAAAAGTGACAGTGAAAGGAAGAAATCACTGGTTTATTGTAATAGTACAGAATATAGAAATAAGGATGTATTTCCAGCCCATGTATTGTGGCATTTTCGTTTGGGACATGCTTCCCAAAATGTTTTGAAACATATGCATAAGAAGTTTCCCTATATTGACAGTAGTCATAGTGATGCTTGTGATGTATGCCAATTTTCACATCAAAGACGTTTACCCTACACTTGTAGTGTTAGTCAATCTGCTCGCATCTTTGCCTTATTGCATGTTGACATTTGGGGACCGTTTGCAATTTCATCTATTCATAATCATCGTTATTTTTTAACAATAGTTGATGATTTTTCGAGGTTTACTTGGACTGTGTTGATGAATTCAAAGGGAGAAACTCGTGGTCATTTGCAATCTTTCATTAACATGGTTGAGAACCAGTTTGAACATCGTGTCCAAGTTATTCGTTCGGACAATGGCAAAGAATTCATCATGCCTGTTTTTTACTCACAAAAGGCCATATTACATCAGAGAACATGTGTAGAAACACCACAGCAAAATGGTGTGACTGAGCGAAAGCACCAGCACATTTTAAACGTGGCACATGCCCTTCTTTTTCAAGCACAACTTCCATTAAATCTCTGGTCCTATTGTATATCACATGTTGTCCATATTATCAATAGACTATGCACTCCTCTGCTTGCTGATAAAACACCATACGAAGCTCTATATGGTTGTGTTCCTGTTGTCCAATTAGCAAGTGCACTAGTCATACAAGTAATAAAAATGATAAGTAAAGATCGTTCCCACAAGGAATTGTGTCAAGCACTGATTATCCACTTGTTATTGATTTGAGTCAACCAAAAAGATTTGATTTGCATGAGTTTCTTGTCACTAGAAATGTAATTGCATAAAATAAGATAATTTTAAAACACAAAGATATGAATATAATTTAAAACAGTAGTCAGATATCAATCTCCCTCAAGTATGAATTTATGAATGAATCAATTTCCATCATGACTTCTCTATCATGTGATGTTAATCAACCTTTTACTTATCATCAAGATGTAATGTCTTACTACCTTGATGGGTACATTAATCAGAAACCCCAATGTCTTGGTGATTCCTTTCATAATACTTGCATTAATTACTAAGGTCTTAAGATTACATTAATATTATAGCATCAATGTCTTGACTACTATAATACTAATGATGAAGTTGTCAACTTTAAAACAATGCAAACATGTCTGTTCTACATCATTTCATAAACAAGAATGATTGATCAAGACAACTTCATACAAGTCACATAATAGGAAAACATAACTTCACATTAATTATTCATAAATACACACTTGAGTTCCATTGAATCAGACTACAAAGGACTCTACTCAGACATAATGAAAGTAAATACAAGGGAAGAAGAAAACAAACTCCATTGTCATGGTAGTGGATCTTCAATCTTCAATTGCAATGCTACACTACTCCTAAGAATTATTGTGTAAAAAGGGAGAATTCAGATCCTAAGATCTGATATATGAGAAGAGAGTAGAAATTTGGGAGAGAGAAAAACTATCTAGATCTATCCTTTTTTTCAGGCCTTTTACCTTTTATAGTGTTACAAGTCTGCTGAAAAATAATGTGGACGCTAAAACGGTCATAAATGGGTGTTTTAGCGTCCGGCTTGATGCGTGACCAACTGCTTTCAACTGACTTGGGCGCTAAAACGGTCTGAATGAGCGTTTTAGCGTCCATGGCTGATAACCTCCCAACTGCTTTCAACTGACTCCAATGCTAAAACGCTTGATTTGAACGTTTTAGCGTTTCAGAACAGAGAAGAATTGCACATTAGAGCGCTAAAACGCTCAGTGTAAGCGTTTTAGCGCTGAGCTCCAGAGGCTTCCAATTCTGATTTGCAGCAGCGCGCTAAAACGGTCTGTGTGGACGTTTTAGCGCTCAGCACCAGTAACTTCCTCCTTCGAACTGCAGCAGCGCGCTAAAACGGTCAGTGTGGCCGTTTTAGCGCTCAACACTTAGGCAATTTTCTCCTCCAGAATCTTCTTCCTTCTTTTGATGCTTTTTGGGCTTCCTTTCCCTGCAAGACAATGTAGATTTTCACAAAGCTCTCAGAACTTGTAATTCAGGAAATATTAAGACATTAACCTCCTTATTCAACCAATTATTCATACAAATTAATCCTAATTTGTGCTGAAAAACCTGATGAGCCAGGGGTTTATCAAAACTCCCAGATTTGGACATTGCTGTCCTCAGTAATGCACTTGCAACAAAGAGGGATTCCAGATTCTTACAAATGAAACTCATGAGGATAGACTGAATTCAACAAGGGATCACATTGATACAACTTACAACCATGCAATCTCTTGTTTCTCATGACTTGCACAACATCCTATATGCTTTTCAACAGATTAGTACAGATGACATACAGAGACTTCCAAACAACACACCCCCTCACTAGGATCTTCTCAAAAATTGTGAGAATTTAACTCTCTTGCACACTAGTGGTTAGGGATCAACATGTCACTCATTCTTCACTGCACTCGAACTTCCATAGGCTTGCCCCTATTCTCATTATTCATGGCACAAATGATCTATAAGGTAGATCAAAAAGGTCTTAACATGGTTGGCAATGAGGCTTGGTGTATGGCTTGACTAGAGGTAAGGCTTTCTGTGGCAGGAAAAGTTCAGATCAAATGAATCAGATTCAAATAAGGGGGAATCACAATATTTGTCATTTCCTTCCTAATTCCCCAATCTTTCTTCCTTTTCATTCTTTGACTTTCTTCCTCCTTTTCTTCCTGACACTTTGTGTCTTTAACAAAAATTTTCTTTCTGTCCTTTTTCTTTCAGACACTTTGTGTCTTTTACCATTTCACTTTACCTCCTCCAAAAACTTAAACACTTTGTGTTCCACAATCCTTTTTTTTCTCATGTTTCAAACATCTCTTTCATTCACTTATTGCAAAGATACCTTACTTCCCACAAAACACTCCACCCCTTATCACTTATCTGAACTTTTCAGTCTAAAGTAATGGATGTGAGAGTATATTATCAACAAATTAGTCTCAAAGGTTCATGCAACAGGAACTTAAGGGTTGACCTTTTAACTTTCTGGTTCAAGAAGGAAATTCCTCTACCTTATGCATCATCAACCATTTCAAACAAGAAACAAGGCAAGTTCTAGAGTTACTCATGCAGTGAAATGCTCTCTGAACAAAAATTTCTGTATAGGCTCGATTTCCTCACAGTTCAGAGTGCATGCTTGACTTCCTCTCTATGCATCACAACTAATCTCTCTACTCTTACACATTGAATGAATCATGCAAACATTTCATTTCTCAACATGCAAGGCATAAGATTGTATCCTTAATTTGATCAATCATCTAAAACTCTGATCAATCAAATCCTCATGAAATTTCATAAAAGAAAAAGAGAAAAAAAAATTTATCCTAATTCTAGACTACTCTAACATCTAACTACACTAAAAATTATTCAGACTAATAAAAACTAAAGAAAAGAGATTGAGATGTTCCCTGTTTTGGCTCATCCACTCGTGTGACCTCTCCATGCAGTATTCACTTGCCATTCAATCACATCACACCCACAATTCACAGATTTAAACGTTGTTGTCCCCAGGAACTAATTTAAATCTAAAACAGCAGTGGATCACTGAAACACATTCACATACAGTTAATAGCATCAGTACTATCAGAAATGTGAATCTACAAACAGTGAAATCTCAATGTACAGTAACAGATTACAAAATAACCAATATAAATGTACCAACAAAATAATCCAGATACTGAAAAAGCAAAACAAAATAACAGCAGGAAAACTGCAAATCATGACTCCACAAAAGATGCAGTCGCCTCATCATCAGAGTCAAAGGGGTCTCCTGTGTATAATCTGTCTGTGCAGCACCTGTACTGATCCCTGCTCCTGCACTAACCCCGACTGATGGTCCGGCACCATCCTGACTCGCAGCAACTGGCTCTCCACCCGGGGCCTGAACATCCTGCTCAATGTCATCATCAGAGGACTCGCTGTCATCACGCATATGGCGGCAACTGCTGCCTCGAAAGCATCCTCCTCCTCAGAATTAGGGTACACAGCAGGCTGAAAAGTGGACGTCTCAAGTCCCTGGGCCTCACAAATGTCGTTCAGCATCTTTATAACGTGTCTGGAATGACTGCTGACCCGCCTGCATAAATTTGAGGCGACGACGTAAATGGCCCATACGCATATCTCCATTTCTCAACCACTGTTCCCCTGCTCTAATGCGCTCTTCGAAGTCAGCATCCTCGGGCTTCTTTCCTTGCTTCCTCCCCGGTGTCAATCCTTTTGGACCTTCCCCTCCAATTCTTAACTGATCCCTGATCAGCTTGGCATCAATTTTGGGGTGCAATTTGACTTGCACTCCATTATCAGTAATGTCAACTCCAGCTTTCTGGCATAACAGCTGAATCAGAGAGCAATGGCCAAGAGAGAATGTACTGGTGTCAGAGTGGGCCATATCATAAATACTGTCTTGAAGAAGGGTAGGCAACTCTACTTTCCCCTTATTCATGATAGTGGAAATCAAAACAGACCGCATCAAGTTCACCTCCGCCTCTCACCCAACTCATGAAGGTCCTCTGCCCTCCTTGATCTCCATTGTAAGCATTGGCAAAAAACTCCCGGGCTATAGCTGGGCTGCTGTTCACCAATATCTCCCCAAAAGTGACCCATTCCCGTCTCCTTAGTTGAGACTGGAAATCTGGGTATTCATCCGTGTACAAGATGAATTGGCGTTCCCGGACGAATGGCCTATGAGAGGTTTTCTTGTTGAAGCGGTCTTCATGTTCGGCACTTCGCCAGAAGTGCTCATCATATGCAGGAGGTGGTGGTGCTGAACTTTTGGCCCCTCATGCCCTCTTTTTGTTCTGTTTCTTTGGTGGTGAAGCCGACATATCTGGTACAACAAAGGAAAAGTCAGTGATGTAATGAACAATGTGGCATATAATTCCCAGATTTAAATGAAGAACATGATGCAAATTAATCCCTCATTACAAAAGTGACACCCCCCTTAATTCCAAGAATCAAGTAAAAATCATGTTGTGCAGCAGGGGCTGGGCGCTAAAACGGTCACATGGAGCGTTTTAGCGGCCTAGCCGCAATCCTGGTTTACACTGTCTGAGCGCTAAAACGTTGAGAACCAGCGTTTTAGCGCCCTGACTGTTCTAAGTCAGGCATTTCAACAAACACCTTTGTGTGTGTATGCAGTGGTTGAGCGCTAAAACGGTCACTGGGAGCGTTTTAGCGGTCTGGCCGTAATCCTATTGTATCCAGTCTGAGCGCTAAAACATTGAGAACCAGCGTTTTAGCGCTTTGACTATTCTGAGTCAGGCATTTTTGCAAACACCTTGTGCGTGTGTGCAAAGATTTAACATTGTGGTTCATCATACAACCTCAAAAACCCAGAACCAACATGCGTTCAGCCTCCCAACAACATACCAAACACAAGCATACAATACATGCCATGAATCATGATAAAGAAATGAAAATAATATAAGACGATTAAAAACTAAGCAGCCCTAACAACTCCTACATTCACACTCCAAGAACATGATGATAAAGAAGATGAATGATGATTCGTACCTGTGGTTAGTGATATGAACGAATTCTGAGAGTGAAAATCGAAGAAGTATGCAAAGGTATGCAAGAAGTATGTGCAGAGTGAATATGAGGAAAAAGAGTGATGGAAAAAGTGAGGGAAAAGAACCGTGTATTTCAATTTTAAGTGACTCGGCGCTAAAACGTTGAGAAGTCACCGTTTTAGCGCCCAGGAGCAGATAAGTTTACACACGTGGTGTGCAACTCCGCGCTAAAACGGTCGTAATGAACGTTTTAGCGCGCTGGACCAGAGAGCTTACACCTTATGCATTTGTAGAGCGCTAAAGCGTTCAGTTTGAACGTTTTAGCGCTCCAAGTCAGAGAGCTCTTATCTCAGAATCCTTGTAAAGCGCTAAAGCGTTCAGTTTGAACGTTTTAGCGGTACAAGTCAGAGAGTTCACCTTTCAGAATTCTTGTTGAGCGCTAAAGCGTTCAGTTTGAACGTTTTAGCGCTACAAGTCAGAGAGCTCCCACTTAATGCAATCTCCTGGACGCTAAAACGGTCACAATGAACGTTTTAGCGGCCAGCACTTGTCAAAAATTTTCTTTTCTCTCAAAGATTGTCAACATTTTTCCCTCTTCTCTTCTTTCCACAAAATCTAATGATCATCATCACATACCTGGTACAGTGGGTTGCCTCCCACTCAACGCGTGTTTAACGTCGCGAGCCTGACGAGTATTGTAAGAACTCGCACCATTAATTAAGGTAATTAGTGAATTAATTATGATAATTAGGAAATGTTCCATAATTGACCTTAATAATTATTAATGAGCTTAAATAATTATATTGAGTGAGTAAAAATGCTGAAAGTCGCTTTTCGGAAGAAAAGTGCAGATACCGGTTTTGCTACCCGGTATAAATGCGTACTGGAAAAGTATCCCGGAAAATTATAACGAATGCATGATAATTACAAGAATATTATGTAGGACTTGTAAAACAAGTTTCAAGTCAAAATAATGTAATCTGATGCCAGAACTGATACTGGCTATGGAAAAGCGCGTACCGGAAAGGTGCTTCGAAAAATAAAATAAAAATATGAAAAATCTTAGAAAAATGTGTAGGTCTAGATTCCAAAGTTTGGGATCAAGATCTTTTGCGTGGCTATTAAGGCTAATACTGCGCGTTGTAGCTTAACCTCTTTAAATTCATTAGTTGGCACAGATTTCTAGGTCAGAAATCTCTTCATGTACGTGCCTCCATTTCTGAAAAACACTCCAGCCACCTGTTGACACCCTCTCCTCCATTTTTGTGAGCCAAGGAGCTTCCTTTCTCCTTAGTTTCTTCTTCACACACCTTGAACTTGTGAGAGCTTGCTTGGTGAGGGTGAGAGTTGGCCTTGGGACTGCATTGTTGTCCCATTTCTGAGTTGAGGGAGCAGTGGAGTATAGGTGTGAGGCTGAGTTCTTTGTGTGAGAAGAGTGAAGGTCATGATCATGGCATTTTAAGGTCCAAGAAGCAACCTTTGGTGCCAAGAACCAACCTTTGGTGTGCCATTTTCGTGCACAGTGTTGTGGTTGACTTTGGAGCTGTTGAGTGAGCTCCAAGAGCATCATCTACTCTGCTTTTGGCTTGTGGTATGATCATCACCTTTGAACTTGTGTTTATATGCTTAAAAATGGAACCTTGATGCATGTATGTAACTAAGTTGATAACTTAAGGGTGGGGAAGGCTAAACACACCTAGAAATGCATGTTTAAGTGCCTATAATCGGTTAAAAGTGGGATCTTTGATGTGGACATTCACGAAATGCAGAAACTGCATTCTGTTGTGAGATATCCGGATATTTGTCGAACAGATATCCGGATATCAGTATCCGGATATTCATATCCGGATGTGGGATCTGGGTATCCGGATATGGTATATTCGGATATGTTCAGTGTGATATCCGGATATTGCATATCCGAATATGTCCCTTGTAATATCCGGATATTCTGGGATTTCGCAGAACAGTAACTGTGCTGTGGGGACAGTAGGCTATTGGGGGTTTGTGATCCCTAGATTAAGAAAGTTGAACTTCTGTAATCCATGAACTAAGTCAGAATCACATGATTAGGGGCTTATGGCTTTGTCGGAAGCCTTAAGACGTAAAACATAAAGGAAAGACGTAGTCTTTAAGTTGCATGCTTGTGATGCATAATTAATGATATATTATTGGTCCATAACAGATTGTGATACTGCTGTGTTTGGACTTGAGAGTGGTTGGACTCTTGGCTTGGATAGCTAGCTTGCAAGGTAAGCTTTCATGTCCTCGGTTTAGCCATGTTATGGTTCCACCATGTCCGATGAGGATGTGGTTTATGCATGCTGTGTTACATGCTTTGATGTTTGGAAATGTTGTTGAGCTATTATATGCAATGTGCTTTTATGATATGCATGTGATGTCCACCTATACGGTAAGCCTGAGTATGTAGCACATACAAGATGTTGAGGTTGTGGGTGAGGTGCAAGCGGTGTTCCTTGTACTCATGTGGGTATAGACGTATTCCTGCATTTCTCTGGCTAGTAGATTGTATAAACACACATGGCATGAATATCTATTGCACTGCATAGTTTTGGAACTTATATTGTAAATTCTGTTTTTGAACTTATATTACACATTTAAGTGAGCTTGGGGTGGAAGATCCTTGAGGACCCCTTGTCTTACTGAGATTTCTTGTTTAGAGATCTCACCCCACGTTTGGGGACGCTTATTTAAGGTCCAGGTAATGTTGAGGGCTCAGGTGGCAGGAGGCCAGAGCTGAGTTAGACTTATCAGTGTTTTGCTGACATGATGGATGCTGATTATTTGACTGTTGTTTACGTTTTCTATTTTGATTATGTTGAGACTGTTGTTGGGCATTGTGCCTTATTTGGTGAGTATGGGGTTTGTCCATGCCACATGGATTTGTTATTGTCTTTTTGGTTAAAGTTGTAATTAAAGTATCAGGATTTTGACCCAGGCTATGTGTTGTAGTCCTGTGGCTTTAGATACTCACATTATATTTATGAGGTATTCCAGTTAGTTGTCTTACAATTTACATACAGGCAGTATTTTATGAAATTGATTAAGTAATCAAGTTGGCTAAGGTTAATGGCGTCATAATTAAATTAAAGAAAAAGTTATTCCGCACTTTAATTAAGCGTGGCTTAATACGATAGTATGTTAACAATCCGGGTTAACACGGGCTGTTACATTTTATGGTATCAGAGCACTTTCTAGGGAAAAACCTGTATGTATTGCAATAACTTAGGATGTTTCGTTGCGTGTCTACTTTGCGTTCTCTCTGATTGGTGGGTGTATGATAATGCATATGTGACCACATGGCGTGGGCCTGATCAACTCATTCTTTGTGTAACTTGTGCAGAGTCATGGTTCCACCAAGGAGGAACCCTAGTACGAGCGAGGATCAATCGGACCCTATCCTGGCTGCATTAGCTGAGATGCAGGCGGCCCGACTAGCCGACCAGGAGGCCACGAGGTTGGCAAACCAGGCGATGCTGGACGCTATCAGAGATGCGAACAGGCGAGCCACTGCTGAGGTTCTGGAGGAGAACCGGATGGCCAACATGACTATGATGAGGGTCATGTTGGAGGAGTTGAGGGCTGGTCCTGCTGCTGGCCAGTGTCCTCCACCACCTCCACCGCCGCCACCGCCTCCACCTAATCAACAGGAGGACACCCAGAGTCAGATGGGTGAGGGTAGTCATTTGACGGGGGCCTTGCAAACCATTCCCGTTTTTGCTGAGGATCGTGACGAGATCGACCGCAGGCTGAATGCTTTCCGCAAGCACAAGCCACCTTCTTTTGACGGATCTTATGATCCCATTGCTGCTGCCAGATGGTTACAGGCGTTGGACAAGATCTTCCGGATCATGCAGTGTACCGATCCGCAGAAGCTGATGTTTGCCACTTACATGCTAGAGGGCGAGGCCCATGAGTGGTGGACCAACATTTCTCTCATCTACGAGATGCAGGGCCGTGTGATGACGTGGCCGTTCTTCGAGGAGTGTTTTCTGGGTCAGTATTTCCCGTATGATGCACAGGAGAGGAAGCAAGGGGAGTTTGACCGTTTGGTTCAGGGCTCATTGTCAGTTGATGAGTACCTGGCCAAGTTTAACGAGCTGGTGAAGTTTTCACACTTCAGGATGGCGAGGCCTACTCCTACATTCTTGGCTGCTAAGTTCCGCAGGGGACTTAGTGAGGATATTGCTGGTTACTTAGCGGGGTCTGCTTCCAGAGATTTTGGGACACTGGTTCAGCAGTGTCGTGATATTGAGGACTTCTACAGCACGAGTAAGGCCAAGAATGCCAAAACGGATGAGATGACGACGACGACGAAGATAGCTGGTAGTTCCACTTCTTGGCGAGACAGGAAGTTTGGGAACAAGGGAAAGGGTAAACATATGGCAGCTCGACAAGCGCCGAATCAGTTCAAGAGGACTTCTGCTCAGGGGAGCACAGCTAGACCTCCTGCTCCCAGATGCTCGGGATGCGGGAAGTCACACTTTGGGCCGTGCGCTACAGGCTAGCTGATATGCTTCTTCCAGTGTGGCAAGGAGGGCCACTATTCCAGAGATTTCCCGATGGCGAGAGTTGCTGCAGTGCAGGCAGTGCCTTTACAGATGGTTCCTACTGGGGCACCAGCCGTGCCACCTACTATGGGGCGTGTGTATACACTGGGTCGTCAGCAGTCGGACAGAGCTCCGAACCTGGTCAGAGGTACTGTTACCGTTGGTGGTTCAGCTGTTGATGTATTGTTTGATTCCGGGGCAACGCACTCTTTTGTTGCTACCCCTATTGCTGTGGGACTTGAGTTGCCCAGTGATGTGCTTTCTCCACCGATGCGGGTGACCACTGCCACCGGAGAAAAATGTTTGACCTCCACTGTCCATCGCGACGTAGCGTTTTAGTGGGATGGCCGTGACTTCTCGGTAGATCTGATAGGATTGCCGATGGCCAACTTGGAGATTATTCTGGGCATGGATTGGTTGTCCAGAAATTGTGCATTGATTGATTGCTGTGCCAAGAGAGTGGTGATGTCTCCGGGTGGGTCCACAGCCAGTTCCTCACCGTTCATTTCAGTCCTGCAGGCGAGGAGGGCCTTGAGAGCAGGGGCATTTGGTTATGTTATGTTGGGAGGTTTGGTGAGTGGGACACAGGAGGATCTCACTGGCATTCCTGTGGTGAGGGAATTCCTCGAGGCTTTCCCGAGGAGATTCCTGAGTTTCCACCGCAGAGGGAGATAGAGTTCTCCATTGATTTACTGCCTGGTGTGGGGCCTATTTCATTGGCTCCCTACCGGATGTCGCCACCGGAGTTGGCAGAGCTGAAGAAGCATATTGAGGAGCTTTCGGCGAAAGATTTCATTCGGCCGAGTGTGTCTCCTTGGGGAGCACCGGTCATTTTTGTGAAAAAGAAAGATGGGACTACGGTTGTGCACCGACTACAGACAGTTGAACAAGGTGACAATCAAGAACAAGTATCCTCTTCCACGCATTGATGATTTGCTGGATCAGCTCAGGGGTGCTTGCGTATATTCCAAGATTGATCTCCGGTCCGGTTATCATCAGATACGGGTAAAACCGGAGGATGTCCTAAAGACAGCGTTTCGCTCGAGGTACGGGCATTATGAGTACTTGGTGATCCCGTTTGGACTCACCAATGCACCCGCAATGTTCATGGACTACATGAACAGGATCTTCCAGCCGTACCTGGATCAGTTTGTGATCGTCTTCATTGACGACATCTTGATTTACTCCAAGACAGAGGAGGAGCATGCTGAGCACTTGAAGATTGTTTTGCAAGTGTTGAAAGAGAAAAAGCTATATGCTAAGCCGTCAAAATGTGAGTTTTGGCTCAAGGCGGTGAAATTTCTGGGTCATGTGATTTCCGCTGATGGAGTTGCAGTGGGTCCTAACAAGTTGAGGCCGTGATGGATTGGGAGAGGCCCAAGACGGTTACAGAAGTGAGAAGCTTCTTGGGTTTGGCTGGGTACTACAAGAGGTTCATAGAGGGATTCTCCAAAATGGTGCTACCGATGACTCGCCTTACCCGAAAGGAGACTCCATTCGTGTGGACACATGAGTGTGAGGAGTGCTTCCAGGAGTTGAAGGAGAGACTGACTACTGCTCCTGTGTTAGTCCTTCCTGATCCTGCGGAGCAGTTTGAATTATATTGCGATGCCTCTGGTAAGGGGCTGGGTTGTGTGTTAATGCAGAAAGGGAAAGTTGTTGTTTATGATTCAAGACAGTTGAAACCTCATGAGGAGAACTACCCGACTCACGACTTGGAGTTGGCAGCCATAGTTTTTGCTTTCAAGATTTGGAGACATTACCTGTTTGGCATGAAGTTTGCTGTATTCAGTGATCACAAGAGCCTGAAATATCTGTTTGACCAGAAGGAGTTGAACATGAGACAGCGGAGATGGATGGAGTTCTTGAAGGACTACGACTTTGAGCTGAGGTATCATCCTGGCAAGGCCAATGTGGTAGCCGATGCTTTGAGTCGGAAATCCGTGAGCTTATCCAGCTTGATGATGAGCGACTATGAGGTGATTGAAAAGTTCAGAGACTTGAGAGTGAACTCCTTGTTTGGGGGCGCACTGCTTGAGATGGAAATAGCAGAGGTGATTAATGAGCTGATGGAAAAGATTAAAGAGGCGCAAGTGCAAAGAGAGTGCCTTGATTATGTTAAGAACCAGGACGGTGTGTCTTGGAATGAGGATGGCTTGCTGCTGCTCCAGAAGAGGATTGTTATCCCTCGAGGGCCATTGACTGAGGAGGTTATGGCAGAGGCTCATAAGGGCCGGTTTACTATCCACCCTGGTGCTACAAAAATGTACCAGGACTTAAAGAGAAATTTTTGGTGGCCGGGCATGAAGAAGGACATAGCGGTCTACGTGTCCAAGTGCCTTATATGTCAGAAAGTAAAGATTGGGCACCAGAAACCGTTTGACAAACTTCAACCTCTTGAAATTCCACAGTGGGAGTGGGAGAGTATTTCCATGGACTTCGTGGTGGGATTGCCTAAGACTCAGGCTGGTTGTGACTCTATCTGGGTCATTGTGGACAGATTGACCAAGTCTGCCCACTTTCTTCCAGTGAAGGTGAGCTTCACTACAGAGCAGTTGGCCAAGCTATATGTCCGCGAGATTGTGAGGCTTCACGGGGTGCCCGAGAGTATCATCAGTGATAGGTATAACACCTCATAAACTTAAATGTGTATTTTATAGTATAATGTGAAATGAAAATTGATGGATTAGTGAAAATCCGAGAATTATGGCCAAATTGGGCAAAAAGGGCAAAATGGTAATTGACCAGCCATGTATTCTGAGGCATAAAAATTGAGTTAGAGATTTCATATGACAAAAATAATGCTGAAAATGGACTCAGGGCGGAAAATTGAGTGAATAGGCAAAATTGTGAAAAATTGATGAATAGTGACTTTTTAAGTGTAAAATACTGTGGTATGAGTGTACCAATAAGTGTGAAATTTTTATCAATATTTTTGGGAAATAAAAATGTTATGGACCAGAAAAATATGTAGATTAAGAATTTATGATCAGAATTATTGTCGGGATTAAAGTTAAATCGCGTGTGGGACCCGCGGGACCAAAACCCACTTGGCCCCAACACTTCCCCCACGCCTTTCTCTTTCCTTTTCCCTTCTTCTTCCCGTGAACCCCTTCTCCATTTTCACAAAAACCCACCCTTTCCCTCTCTTTTGCCATTTCTTCATTTCTCCACCAAATCACTTGGTTTTGGTGTTGAAATTTATTGTAAACAACCTTCTAAAGCCATTGGTGATACTCTCAAGCCTTGAAACCACCCCCTTTGTGCGTTTTGGAGCAGGGACAGATTCGAACCATTGGGATTTTGTGGTGTTTTGGAGCTTTTTGATCTTCCTTTGCTTGGTGGAACCTTGGTGGAGTGTCTACCATAGATTGTGAGTATATTTGTGGTATCTTTGTGGTTGATTTTGTAGATCTAGAAATTTATGCACTAAGTCTTTAATCTTAGATGTGTGATGATAGAGAGCCCAAATGGAAAAATGCTATTAGATGAAAATGCCTTAGAATGATGCTTGTAAGCTAGAAATGCTACGATAAATTTTGGTGAAAAAGTTAGATTTTTAACTTAGGAAAATTTGTGGAAATTTCATGAAATTTGAGGTTTGGTGTAATTTGGAATTGTTGATCGTTGTAGGGTGCCTCACACGGACGTGATTTTGGAAGATTGATTTGGAGCGTACGTGTGGAACGGGATTGTTAGTGTTGAGGTAAACCCTTGGAACTGGGGTTTAATCCCTTGTGTGCTCCACCACACCTAGTGGAAGGTTGTGGTTGGATTTTGTGGTTATGGCATTGTGTGATTATGTGCTTGTATGCCATATTGCTTGAATTGTGTGAAAATTGTTTGGTCACTGGCCAGTTGACGTGTGTTGGTTTGGACATCCGCTGGATATTCCGCTGGGAATTTCAGTTGGGTTTTGCCGTGGGGTCGACTCTGGGAGCGACACCAGGATGATCCAAACGTGGGACTTCCGCTGGATAGGGCTCATGAGGAGTTCCAGTTGGGTTTTGCCATAGAGTCTTCTCAACCATGGGAGAGGCACCAGGAATGTCTCGGGAGTTATATGATGGAGTCCTTGAACGTAAATCCAATTGTGGATGTTCTCGGTTTGTCTCCAGTTGTTGGTGATATTGTATGTCATGCATATTATATGATGTTATATTTGCACATTGAGTGAGCCATGGAGTGGAGAAAGCCTCTAGCTCCATTGGTTTACTGAGATATATTTGTATATCTCACCCCGTATTTGGGGGACCACATTTCAGGGCATTATGAGCCGGGAGGAGCTTCGGGCAAGAAGCCCGCTTAGTGGACAGCGGATTGCATGTGGTGCAGTGAGCTTGCATGACATTTTGGAGGAGACTTGGAGTGCACATAGCATGCCATTTAGTGTTTTGAGACTTAGGTCATGAACATTTTGCATGATGTGATTTCCATGCTTTTGTAGTGTTCATGATTACTTTCTAAGTCTTGTTTATTGCTTATTATTCATGCCATGGATAAATTGTATATTTTGAGTGAGCATGGGACTTGTCCATTGCCACATTCATTGCATTTGAAGCCTTTATGTTGTTAAATGGCTCATTATTGTTGTAAAATGGCCATAAACTCAAGGATTATGTAATTGATGTATTATTGTATGAAAATGCATGATGGAAGGGCCTAGAGCCTACATTAGGGTATGTGTAAGTGTTGTGTGGAGTATTAAGGTGTTAGGAATGGATTACACAACTCTTTTTGGACTTAAAAAGCTGTCTACTGTCATTTTTACTGCATAGTAATCGATTACCCAAGCATGGTAATCGATTACCATGCAACAGGGGACGAAATAAATGCTACTGTCTGCCTGGTAATCGATTACCAGAGGCTTGGTAATCGATTACCAAGTGGAGTAATCGATTACCCAAGCTTGGTAATCGATTACCAGAGAACAGGGGATGAAAAATTGGCTACTGCCTCATTTTTGACTGGTGGTAATCGATTACCACCCACTGGTAATCGATTACCACAGTGTAAATTTCGAAAACTCAGGTTTTTCTAGACTAAAAGAAAGGGGCTTAACTTAGTGTGTAGAACTCCAAATGGTGCGCGGTTTGAAACCACGCGTAGCTAATGTAAAGGACTATAACATGGTAAGATGTGAGAGTAAGATGATGAGTTTAAATGAGTTGAATAAAAAGAAAGATTAGTGATGTTAGTAAACTGAATGATTCCGCGAATTGCATTTACAATTATAGTGTTGTTTTAATTGATTACGGAAAAGGTTATTGTTATGAAAAGGAATATGATAAAAGAAAAAAGTTGCCCGTAATTTAATTAACCCAATTACTGTGATTGTAACTGCGCTTAATATCATAATCAATGTTAACAATACCGGTACGTAACAGGCTGTTACATTTTATGGTATCAGAGCAGTTTTGTGAGGGAAACTCTGGTTGTGTATGTTGTATCTTGTGTTCCATAGCTATCTGTGAACTATTTATGATTAATGTATATGTGATTCCTCAGTGTGGGTCTGATCAACTCATTCCTTTGTGTTACATGTACAGATATCATGAGTAGGGCGCGTGGTCGCCGTGGGGCACGTGGTGCAGGTCCTTTGCCACCGGATCCGGTCACTGCAGTCCTGAATGCTCTGCAGGCGGAGACGGCTGCAAATAGAAATATGACTGAAAACCCGATGAAGACTAATCAGGATATGATGCAGGCCTTTATGGCTGAAATGAGGGCTGAGAGAAACCGTCCTAGGAGGGATAATTCACCTCCACACACGGCTACGGTGACTCCTACACCGACGCCATCTGTTACTCCTCAACAAGGGGAGAGTGGGGCTAGTCACCACACTGGTGAGGCTAGTCATCATACCACTGACCCGAGCTATGTTCCTGATCCGTCATATGTTGCCCAATCCACTGGGGCTGCGGGACAGGTAGTTGATAATGCTGATGATGAGCGTAGGCTCATATCCTTTAGGAAACATAAGCCACCCGCTTTTCTGGGGTCAAGGGACCCAAAGGAGGTTACTGCTTGGCTGAGGGGAATGGATAAGATTTTTCAAGTGATGAGATGTCAAGATCCACAGAAGTTGTTGTATTCTGTTTACATGCTGGAGGGTGACGCCCAGGAGTGGTGGGACAATGTGTCTCGCCCATATGCTATTCAGGGTGAGATTATTTCTTGGACAATGTTCGAAGGTCTGTTTCATGAAGAATATTTTCCCCGCGATGTTCGGGAGGCAAAGCAAGGTGAGTTTGATAGTCTTGTGCAGGGAGTCATGACTGTGGATGCCTATGTGGCAAAATTTAATGAATTGGTAAAATTTGCAAATTATGGGGGTACTCTACCTACTCCGGAATTTTTGTCAGCTAAATTCCAAAGAGGGCTGAATGAAAAGATTGCTAAGAGAATGTCTAATACTGCGGTGAGAAACTTTGCTGATTTGGTGACCCAATGCAAGAGGGTCGAGACTGTGTATGGTAGGTATCCGAAATCTGATGCAGTAAAGGAACAAGAGATTAAAAGGACACCTGGTCCTTCCGGTAATACTAATAGAGGAGGCTTCAATAATAATAGGGGCAGGGGGTTGCATGTAAGGCAGCCTCCTGGTCAATTCAAGAGGGGTGGAACCCCTGGTGGTGGTGGTGCTGCGGACAGATATTTTACCCCACAATGTGGGAAGTGCAAGAAATACCACAGAGGTGTATGTGGTGCTGGTCCGTTGGCTTGTTTCAAATGTGGTCAGAATGGCCACTTTGCTAGAAATTGTCCATCTTCTTCGGGGCAGGCTGCGAATCTGCAGGCCTTGCCGACCGCGACTACTACTGCTACTCCTACTGCTGCTGTTCCTACTGTGGGACGGGTATATACTACAAATGCGCAACATACTGAAAAAGCTTCGAATTTGGTAAAAGGTATAATTTTCCTCTCTAATGTTGATTTGTCTGTGTTGTTTGATTCGGGAGCGACGCATTCTTTTGTGGCGGACTATGTGGCTAAAGCGTTGGACTTAAGAGTAACACGAATGGTTCCTCCGATGCGTATTACTACCGCTACAGGAGAGGTTAGTGAATCGTCTTGGATTTGCGAAGATGTGAAGTTCACCTATTTAGGCAGGGGTTACACTATTGATTTAATTATCTTACCCCTGGCCTCTGTCAATTTGATATTGGGGATGGATTGGTTGTCTCGGAACTGCGCAATGATTGATTGCTGCGGAAAGAGGTTGTTGCTATCTCACGAGAGGCCGTCTTTTTGTCCGTCTTTGTATTTGTCTGTCAGTCAAACTTTGTAAGCCTTGAAGGCTGGAGATCTGGGTTATGTCCTTTTGGGCGGATTGGTGGGTGACAAAAAGGAGGAGATTTCTTCTATTCCGGTGGTTAATGAGTTTGAGGATGTATTCCCTGATGAGATACCGGAATTTCCGCCTGAGAGAGAGATTGAATTCTCGATTGACCTATTGCCTGGTGTGGGGCCGATCTCCTTGGCTCCATACCGGATGTCGCCACTTGAGTTGACCGAGTTGAAGCAACACATTGAGGAACTATCTGCGAAGAATTTTATTAGGCCGAGTGTGTCTCCGTGGGGAGCACCGGTGATATTTGTGAAGAAAAAGGATGGTAGCATGAGATTGTGCACTGACTACCGACAGTTGAATAAAGTGACTATTAAGAACCGGTACCCGTTGCCGCGCATTGATGATCTATTAGATCAGTTGAGGGATGCCTGTGTGTTTTCGAAGATCGATCTCCGATCCGGATATCACCAGATTCGGATTAAACCGGAGGATGTACCTATAACAGCTTTCTGATCCAGATATGGACATTTTGAATATCAAGTGATTCCTTTTGGGCTTACTAATGCCCCTGCGGTGTTCATGGATTATATGAATCGCATCTTTAAACCGTATTTGGACCAGTTTGTAATTGTATTTATTGATGACATTTTGATCTATTCTAAGAGTAAGGAGGAGCACATCGATCATCTGAGGACTGTGTTGCAGGTGTTGAAGGATAAGAAACTATATGCTAAACCGTCTAAGTGTGAATTCTGGTTGTCTGAGGTGCAATTTTTGGGTCATGTTATTTCTGCAAGTGGTGTTGCAGTGGATCCAAGCAAGATTGAAGCGGTAAGCGACTGGGAACGACCTAAGACTGTGACTGAGATTAGAAGTTTTCTGGGGCTTGCTGGTTATTATCGCCGGTTTATACAGGGATTTTCTGCAATGGTTCTACCATTGACCCGATTGACACGAAAGGATACTCCTTTTGTGTGGACCCAGGAATGTGAGGACTGTTTTCTGTTACTCAAAGAGAAGTTGACCACTGCTCCGGTGTTAACTTTACCTGATCCGGAGGGTGAGTTTGTTTTATATTGTGATGCTTCTAAGAAAGGTTTAGGGAGCGTACTGATGCAGGAAGGAAAAGTGATTGCTTATGCGTCTAGGCAATTAAGGCCGCATGAAGAGAATTATCCGACGCATGACTTGGAACTGGCTGCTATTGTGTTTGCCTTGAAAATCTGGAGGCACTTTCTGTATGGGATGAAGTTTGCTGTGTTCAGTGATCATAAGAGCTTGAAATATTTGTTTGATCAGAAGGAGCTGAATATGAGGCAGCGTAGATGGGTTGAATTCTTGAAAGACTATGACTTTGAGCTGAAATATCACCCGGGAAAGGCTAATGTTGTGGCAGATGCATTGAGTAGGAAGTCTGTCAACTATCTCATATGATGATGTGGGACAATGAAATAATTGAACAATTTCGGGACATGAAAATAACGGATTTCTTTGCAGGGAGAATGTGTGATATGGAGTTGACTCGGATTGAAAACGAGCTGCACGAGAAGATTAAAGAGACTCAAATCCGGAATGAAAGTATAAAATACTTGAAAGGCCAGAGTGGCATATCTGTTAATGAACAGGGACTATTATTATATCAGGGCAGGATTGTTGTGCCCAAGGAACTTGCAGAGGAAGTTATGACGGAGGCCCATAAGGGTCAATATGCTATCCACCCAGGTGCCACAAAAATGTACCAAGATTTGAAAGTTAAGTTCTGGTGGCCTGGGATGAAAAGGGATGTTGCCGAGTACGTATCTAAGTGCTTGGTGTGTCAAAAAGTAAAAATAGAGCATCAGAAACCTGCTGGATTACTTCAGCCGCTGGATATACCAGAATGGAAGTGGGAGAGTATTTCGATGGATTCTGTTGTGGGATTACCTCGAACTCAGGCTGGTTACGATTCGATTTGGGTTATTGTGGACCGACTTACGAAGTCTGCACACTTTCTACCAGTACGAGTGGATTTCACCACAGAGAAGTTGGCTACGTTGTATGTAAAGGAGATTGTTAGACTCCATGGGATACCGATTAGCATTGTCAGTGATCGCGACCCGAAGTTTACTTCACGTTTTTGGGGAGCTTTACAGCAGGCTTTTGGCACTCAGCTTCGACTGAGCACTGCGTATCACCCGCAGACTGATGGTCAGACTGAGAGGACCATACAGACACTTGAGGATATGCTGAGAGCTTGCACATTGGAACAGGGTACTGCCTGGGATAAGTACTTACCATTGGTGGAGTTTTCTTATAATAACAGTTTTCACTCCAGTCTGGGTATGGCACCGTATGAGGTTTTGTATGGTAGGAGGTGTCGTACGCCCACTTGTTGGACTGAGGTAGGCGATAAAGAAAGATTTGGTCCGGATTTTGTGCAGGAAACAACAGTGCAAATTGAGATGATCAGAGAAAAATTGAAACAAGCACAGAATCGGCAGAAAAGCTACTATGACAATAAGCATAGGCCGCTGGAATTTGAGGAAGGTGACCATGTTTTTGTACGTTTGTCTCCGGTCACGGGCGTTGGCCGTGCGTTGGGTGTGAGGAAGCTGAGCCCACGGTTCATTGGACCGTATCAAATTATGAAAAGAGTCGGATTAGTGGCCTATCAGCTTGCCTTACCCCCTCAGTTATCCAATTTACATGATATTTTTCATGTGTTGCAGTTGCGACGTTATGTTCCGGATGAATCACATGTGGTGATACCGAATAATATTGAAATCAGGGAGAACTTGAAGACTCCCGTAGGTCCTATTGCAGTATTGGACCGCAGTGAAAAGAGATTGAGAAGTAAAATTATTCCAATGCTGAAGATTCAGTGGGAAGGCCGCACACCTGAGGAGGCTACTTGGGAGCGGGAGGACGAGATTCTCCGGCTGTACCCTGAGTTAGCGGGCAGGTATGATTTAATTTTGCGGACAAAATTTCTAAAAGGAGGGGTGAATATAACACCTCATAAACTTAAATGTGTATTTTATAGTATAATGTGAAATGAAAATTGATGGATTAGTGAAAATCCGAGAATTATGGCCAAATTGGGCAAAAAGGGCAAAATGGTAATTGACCAGCCATGTATTCTGAGGCATAAAAATTGAGTTAGAGATTTCATATGACAAAAATAATGCTGAAAATGGACTCAGGGCGGAAAATTGAGTGAATAGGCAAAATTGTGAAAAATTGATGAATAGTGACTTTTTAAGTGTAAAATACTGTGGTATGAGTGTACCAATAAGTGTGAAATTTTTATCAATATTTTTGGGAAATAAAAATATGTTATGGACCAGAAAAATATGTAGATTAAGAATTTATGATCAGAATTATTGTCGGGATTAAAGTTAAATCGCGTGTGGGACCCGCGGGACCAAAACCCACTTGGCCCCAACACTTCCCCCACGCCTTTCTCTTTCCTTTTCCCTTCTTCTTCCCGTGAACCCCTTCTCCATTTTCACAAAAACCCACCCTTTCCCTCTCTTTGCCATTTCTTCATTTCTCCACCAAATCACTTGGTTTTGGTGTTGAAATTTATTGTAAACAACCTTCTAAAGCCATTGGTGATACTCTCAAGCCTTGAAACCACCCCCTTTGTGCGTTTTGGAGCAGGGACAGATTCGAACCATTGGGATTTTGTGGTGTTTTGGAGCTTTTTGATCTTCCTTTGCTTGGTGGAACCTTGGTGGAGTGTCTACCATAGATTGTGAGTATATTTGTGGTATCTTTGTGGTTGATTTTGTAGATCTAGAAATTTATGCACTAAGTCTTTAATCTTAGATGTGTGATGATAGAGAGCCCAAATGGAAAAATGCTATTAGATGAAAATGCCTTAGAATGATGCTTGTAAGCTAGAAATGCTATGATAAATTTTGGTGAAAAAGTTAGATTTTTAACTTAGGAAAATTTGTGGAAATTTCATGAAATTTGAGGTTTGGTGTAATTTGGAATTGTTGATCGTTGTAGGGTGCCTCACACGGACGTGATTGTGGAAGATTGATTTGGAGCGTACGTGTGGAACGGGATTGTTAGTGTTGAGGTAAACCCTTGGAACTGGGGTTTAATCCCTTGTGTGCTCCACCACACCTAGTGGAAGGTTGTGGTTGGATTTTGTGTTTATGGCATTGTGTGATTATGTGCTTGTATGCCATATTGCTTGAATTGTGTGAAAATTGTTTGGTCACTGGCCAGTTGACGTGTGTTGGTTTGGACATCCGCTGGATATTCCGCTGGGAATTTCAGTTGGGTTTTGCCGTGGGGTCGACTCTAGGTGAGCGACACCAGGATGATCCAAACGTGGGACTTCCGCTGGATAGGGCTCATGAGGAGTTCCAGTTGGGTTTTGCCATGGAGTCTTCTCAACCATGGGAGAGGCGCCAGGAATGTCTCGGGAGTTATATGATGGAGTCCTTGAACGTAAATCCAATTGTGGATGTTCTCGGTTTGTCTCCAGTTGTTGGTGATATTGTATGTCATGCATATTATATGATGTTATATTTGCACATTGAGTGAGCCATGGAGTGGAGAAAGCCTCTAGCTCCATTGGTTTACTGAGATATATTTGTATATCTCACCCCGTGTTTGGGGGACCACATTTCAGGGCATTATGAGCCGGGAGGAGCTTCGGGCAAGAAGCCCGCTTAGTGGACAGCGGATTGCATGTGGTGCAGTGAGCTTGCATGACATTTTGGAGGAGACTTGGAGTGCACATAGCATGCCATTTAGTGTTTTGAGACTTAGGTCATGAACATATTGCATGATGTGATTTCCATGCTTTTGTAGTGTTCATGATTACTTTCTAAGTCTTGTTTATTGCTTATTATTCATGCCATGGATAAATTGTATATTTTGAGTGAGCATGGGACTTGTCCATTGCCACATTCATTGCATTTGAAGCCTTGGCATCTTATGTTGTTAAATGGCTCATTATTGTTGTAAAATGACCATAAACTCAAGGATTATGTAATTGATGTATTCTTGTATGAAAATGCATGATGGAAGGGTCTAGAGCCTACATTAGGGTATGTGTAAGTGTTGTGTGGAGTATTAAGGTGTTAGGAATGGATTACACAACTCTTTTTGGACTTAAAAAGCTGTCTACTGTCATTTTTACTGCATAGTAATCGATTACCCAAGCATGGTAATCGATTACCATGCAACAGGGGACGAAATAAATGCTACTGTCTGCCTGGTAATCGATTACCAGAGGCTTGGTAATCGATTACCAAGTGGAGTAATCGATTACCCAAGCTTGGTAATCGATTACCAGAGAACAGGGGATGAAAAATTGGCTACTGCCTCATTTTTGACTGGTGGTAATCGATTACCACCCACTGGTAATCGATTACCACAGTGTAAATTTCGAAAATTCAAGTTTTTCTAGACTAAAAGAAAGGGGCTTAACTTAGTGTGTAGAACTCCAAATGGTGCGCGGTTTGAAACCACGCGTAGCTAATGTAAAGGACTATAACATGGTAAGATGTGAGAGTAAGATGATGAGTTTAAATGAGTTGAATAAAAAGAAAGATTAGTGATGTTAGTAAACTGAATGATTCCGCGAATTGCATTTACAATTATAGTGTTGTTTTAATTGATTACGGAAAAGGTTATTGTTATGAAAAGGAATATGATAAAAGAAAAAAGTTTCCCGTAATTTAATTAACCCAATTACTGTGATTGTAACTGCGCTTAATATCATAATCAATGTTAACAATACCGGTACGTAACGGGCTGTTACAATAGGGACCCGAAGTTCACATCTCGGTTCTGGGAGGCGCTGCAGGAGGCTTTTGGTACGCAGTTGAGATTGAGTACCGCCTATCACCCTCAGACTGACGGGCAGACTGAGTGGACCATCCAGACATTGGAGGACATGTTGAGAGCTTGCACGTTGGAGCAGGGTTCTGCATGGGATAGGTACCTTTCGTTGGTAGAATTCTCGTACAACAACAGTTTTCATGCTAGTCTGGGCATGGCACCCTACGAGGCGCTGTATGGTAGGAGGTGTCGGACTCCTACTTGCTGGTCTGAGGTTGGAGATAAAGAGCTATTTGGCTTGGACTTTGTCCAAGATACTACCCAGCAGATCCAGATGATCAGGGAAAAGTTGAAGCAGGCGCAGAATCGCCAGAAAAGCTACTATGATATCAAGCATCGTCCACAGGAGTTCAGTGAGGGTAAGCACGTGTTTGTGAGACTTTCACCTGTCACCGGTGTTGGACGGGCACTCGGAGTAAGGAAGTTGAGCCCGCGATTCATTGGGCCCTACCAGATCCTTGGTAGAGTAGGACCTGTTGCCTAGCGACTTGCCTTACCTCCGAACCTAGCCAACATCCACGACGTGTTTCACGTGTCTCAGCTTCGGAGATACATAGCAGATCCTTCGCACGTGGTGCAACCGGATGATGTGGAGGTTCGGGAGAACCTAAAGACTCCCGTCGGACCACTCAAGATTCTCGATCGAGGGGAGAAACAGCTTAGAAGCAAGATTATTCTGATGGTCAAGGTGCAGTGGACTGGGCGTAGTCCCGAGGAGTGCACGTGGGAGCGAGAGGATGAGCTTCTCCGGCAGTATCCCGACTTTCGAGACAGGTATGTTTCTGATTTTGAGGACAAAATCCTTAAAAAGGTGGGGTGAATGTAAGAACTCGCAACGTTAATTATGGTAATTAGTGAATTAATTATGATGATAATTAGGAAATGTTCCATAATTGACCTTAATAATTATTATTGGGCTTAAATAATTATATTGAGTGAGTAAAAATGCTGAAAGTCGCTTTTCGGAAGAAAAGCGCAGATACCGATTCTGCTACCCGGTATAAATGCGTACTGGAAAAGTATCCCGGAAAATTATAACGAATGCATGATAATTACTAGAATATTATGTAGGACTTGTAAAACAAGTTTCAAGTCAAAATAATGTAATCTGATGCCAGAACTGATACTGGCTATGGAAAAGCGCGTACCGGAAAGGTGCTCCGAAAAATAAAATAAAAATATGAAAAATCTTAGAAAAATGTGTAGGTCTAGATTCCAAAGTTTGGGATCAAGATCTTTTGCGTGGCTATTAAGGCTAATACTGCGCGTTGTAGCTTAACCTCTTTAAATTCATTAGTTGGCACAGATTTCTATGTCAGAAATCTCTTCATGTACGTGCCTCCATTTCTGAAAAACACTCCAGCCACCTCTTGACACCCTCTCCTCCATTTTTGTGAGCCAAGGAGCTTCCTTTCTCCTTAGTTTCTTCTTCACACACCTTGAACTTGTGAGAGCTTGCTTGGTGAGGGTGAGAGTTGGCCTTGGGACTGCATTGTTGTCCCATTTCTGAGTTGAGGGAGCAGTGGAGTATAGGTGTGAGGCTGAGTTCTTTGTGTGAGAAGAGTGGAGGTCATGATCATGGCATTTTAAGGTCCAAGAAGCAACCTTTGGTGCCAAGAACCAACCTTTGGTGTTCCATTTTCGTGCACAGTGTTGTGGCTTACTTTGGAGCTGTTGAGTGAGCTCCAAGAGCATCATCTACTCTGCTTTTGGCTTGTGGTATGATCATCACCTTTGAACTTGTGTTTATATGCCTAAAAATGGAACCTTGATGCATGTATGTAACTAAGTTGATAACTTACGGGTGGGGAAGGCTAAACACACCTAGAAATGCATGTTTAAGTGCCTATAATCGGTTAAAAGTGGGATCTTTGATGTGGATATTCACGAAATGCAGAAACTGCATTCTGTCGTGAGATATCCGGATATTTGTCGAACAGATATTCGGATATCAGTATCCGATATGGTATCCGGATATTCATATCCGGATGTGGGATCTGGGTATCCGGATATGGTATATCCGGATATGTTCAGTGTTATATCCGGATATTGCATATCCGGATATGTCCCTTGTAATATCTGGATATTCTGGGATTTCGCATATCAGTAACTGTGCTGTGGGGACAGTAGGCTATTAGGGGTTTGTGGACCCTAGATTAAGAAAGTTGAACTTCTGTAATCCATGAACTAAGTCAGAATCACATGATTAGGGGCTTATGGCTTTGTCGGAAGCCTTAAGACGTAAAATGTAAAGGAAAGGCGTAGTCTTTAAGTTGCATGCTTGTGATGCATAATTAATGATATATTATTGGTCCATAACAGATTGTGATACTATTGTGTTTGGACTTGAGAGTGGTTGGACTCTTGGCTTGGATAGCTAGCTTGCAAGGTAAGCTTTCGTGTCCTCGGTTTAGCCATGTTATGGTTCCACCATGTCTCATGGGGATGTGGTTTATGCATGCTGTGTTACATGCTTTGATGTTTTGGAAATGCTGTTGAGCTATTATATGCAATGTACTTTTATGATATGCATGTGATGTCCACCTATACGGTAAGCCTGAGTATGTAGCACATACAAGATGGTGAGGCTATGGGTGAGGTGCAAGCGGTGTTCCTTGTACTCATGTGAGTATAGACGTATTCCTGCATTTCTCTGGCCAGTGATTGTATAAACACACATGGCATGAATATCTGTTGCACTGCATAGTTTTGGAACTTATATTGTAAATACTGTTTTTGAACTTATATTACACATGTAAGTGAGCTTGGGGTGGAATATCCTTGAGGACCCCTTGTCTTACTGAGATTTCTTGTTTAGAGATCTCACCCCACGTTTGGGGACGCTTATTTCAGGTCCAGGTAATGTTGAGGGCTCAGGTGGCAGGAGGCCAGAGCTGAGTTAGACTTATCTGTGTTTTGCTGACATGATGGATGCTGATTATTTGACTGTTGTTTACGTTTTCTGTTTTGATTATGTTGAGACTGTTGTTGGGCATTGTGCCTTATTTGGTGAGCATGGGGTTTGTCCATGCCACATGGATTTGTTATTGTCTTTTTGGTTAAAGTTGTAATTAAAGTATCGGGATTTTGACCTAGGCTATGTGTTGTAGTCCTGTGGCTTTAGATACTCACATTATATTTATGAGGTATTCCAGTTAGTTGTCTTGCAATTTACATACAGGCAGTATTTTATGAAATTGATTAAGTAATCAAGTTGGCTAAGGTTAATGACGTCATAATTGAATTAAAGAAAAAGTTTTTCCGCACTTTAATTAAGCGTGGCTTAATACGATAGTATGTTAACAATCCGGGTTAACACGGGCTGTTACAAGTATGAATTAACTTACCTCTAACAAGGCAACTGAAATCAGTTGCCTGTCCGCAGCAGATCCAATGTACAGTTTTAACCTCTGACCATTTACATTGAAGCTTTGGTCAGAGTCATTAGAACATATTTCAACTGAGCCATAAGGCTTCATGCTTTTTACCACAAACGGTCCGGACCAACGGGACCTTAACTTGCCTGGAAATAACCTTAACCTGGAGTTGAACAACAACACCTGGTCCCCTTCTAAGTGTCCTTTCTAATTCTGGATCAAACAACAAAGAGTTTTGATCAAATGTACCTTGCATACACCAGAATTACAAGAGCACCAAGATTCATACAACAAAAATTAAAAATGCTGAAAATTAAAAGACTCAATCTCAACAACTGATGGTGTTCATCAATGTTGAACATCAATTCCCCGGCAACGGCGCCAAAAACTTGTTGTCCAATTAGCAAGTGCACTAGTCATACAAGTAATAAAAATGATAAGTAAAGATCGTTCCCACGAGGAATTGTGTCAAGCACTGATTATCCACTTGTTATTGATTTGAGTCAACCAAAAAGATTTGATTTGCATGAGTTTCTTGTCACTAGAAATGTAATTGCATAAAATAAGATAAGTTTAAAACACAAAGATATGAATATAATTTAAAACAGTAGTCAGATATCAATCTCCCTCAAGTATGAATTTATGAATGAATCAATTTCCATCATGACTTCTCTATCATGTGATGTTAATCAACCTTTTACTTATCATCAAGATGTAATGTCTTACTACCTTGATGGGTACATTAATCAGAAACCCCAATGTCTTGGTGATTCCTTTCATAATACTTGCATTAATTACTAAGGTCTTAAGATTACATTAATATTATAGCATCAATGTCTTGACTACTATAATACTAATGATGAAGTTGTCAACTTTAAAACAATGCAAACATGTCTGTTCTACATCATTTCATAAACAAGAATGATTGATCAAGACAACTTTATACAAGTCACATAATAGGAAAACATAACTTCACATTAATTATTCATAAATACACACTTGAGTTCCATTGAATCAGACTACAAAGGACTCTACTCAGACATAATGAAAGTAAATACAAGGGAAGAAGAAAGAACAAACTCCATTGTCATGGTAGTGGATCTTCAATCTTCAATTGCAATGCTACACTACTCCTAAGAATTATTTTGTAAAAAGGGAGAATTCAGATCCTAAGATCTGATATATGAGAAGAGAGTAGAAAATTGGGAGAGAGAAAAACTATCTAGATCTATCCTTTTTTTAGACCTTTTGCCTTTTATAGTGTTACAAGTCTGCTGAAAAATAATGTGGACGCTAAAACGGTCATAAATGGGCGTTTTAGCGTCCGGCTTGATGCGTGACCAACTACTTTCAACTGACTTGGGCGCTAAAACGGTCTGAATGAGCGTGTTAGCGTCCATGGCTGATAACCTCCTAACTGCTTTCAACTGACTCCAACACTAAAACGCTTGATTTGAACGTTTTAGCGTTTCAGAACAGAGAAGAATTGCACATTAGAGCGCTAAAACGCTCAGTGTAAGGGTTTTAGCGCTGAGCTCCAGAGGCTTCCAATTCTGATTTGCAGCAGTGCGCTAAAACGATCTGTGTGGACGTTTTAGCGCTCAGCACCAGTAACTTCGTCCTTCGAACTGCAGCAGCGCGCTAAAACGGTCAGTGTGGCCGTTTTAGCGCTCAACACTTAGGCAATTTTCTCCTCCAGAATCTTCTTCCTTCTTTTGATGCTTTTTGGGCTTCCTTTCCCTGCAAGACAATGTAGATTTTCACAAAGCTCTCAAAACTTGTAATTCAGGAAATATTAAGACATTAACCTCCTTATTCAACCAATTATTCATACAAATTAATCCTAATTTGTGCTGAAAAACCTGATGAACTAGGGGTTTATCAGTTCCTACTCTTTCTCATTTGAAGACTTTCGGTTGCTTGTGCTATACTAGTACATTAGCTGCTCATCGGTCCAAGTTCTCTTCAAGAGCACGTAAAGGCATCTTCCTAGGTTATAAGGATAGAACCAAAGGGTACATTGTATTAGATATCATGTCCAGAGAAATTTTTCTCTCACGCAATGTTACCTTTTATGAGATGATATTTCCCTTTCAGTCACAGAACCACACACCTTCAACTTCAATCACCCACCCTGCTACTGATATAGCCCATCCTATCACACACAAACCCATTGACTTTTCTAATTTGTTTCCCATACCATACCATACCATGCCATCAAATCCACAGATAAATCCACCCCATGGCTGTTCCCCATGAACCACTTTCTCCTATTCCTTCCCAAACAGATACCCTACCTATGCGTCGTTCCATCAGACAACGACAACAACCACATTATCTCCAAGATTTTTATTGCAATTATTCAAATACTCAGCCTCCTTCACTTGCCTCATCTACTTCCCATCCTCTTTCCTTTGTTCTATCTTTTGCCAAATGTTCCCATCCTTATACATCTTATTGTCTCAACATCAGCACTGATGTAGAACCATCATCGTACTCAGAAGCTGCCAAACATACTTGTTGGCAAGAGGCTATGCAAGTCGAGCTTGATGCACTTGCTCAGAACAACACCTGGACAGTAGTGGATCTTCCTGCTGATAAGAGACTCATTGGTTGTAAATGGGTTTTTAAGATCAAACGAAAGGCAGATGGCTCCATTGAACGTCATAAAGCCCGTCTTGTGGCTAAAGGGTTTACTCAGCTAGAAGGGGTTGATTTCTTTGATACTTACTCCCCTGTAGCAAAAATGACTACCATTAGAGTTCTTCTTTCTGTTGTTGCCAAAGGTTGGCACTTGGAACAACTTGACGTCAATAATGCATTTCTGCATGGTGAACTAAATGAGGAAGTTTACATGTCTCTTCCTCCTGGACTTCTTGGTTCGACCAAATCCTCTAAAGTTTGCAAGTTACAGAAATCGCTATATGGTCTCCGACAAGCTAGTCGACAATGGTATGCTAAACTCACGTCTGCCTTGCTATCTTTTGGTTATATTCAATCTCTTTCTGACCACTCTTTATTCATCAAGTCGAATGGTGATCTGTTTACTGCTTTGCTGGTTTATGTTGATGATATGGTTCTTACTGGTAATGACTTTAAAGAGATTGCTTATGTTAAAGCTCAACTGGATGATCGGTTCAAGATTAAAGATCTTGGAGCTTTACGTTTTTTTCTTGGTTTCGAAATTTTTCGTTCTTCGAAAGGCATTGTTATGAATCAACGAAAATATGCTGTTGAGATCATGGCTGATACGGGTTTATTAGGTGCCAAGGCAGTTTCCACACCCATGGATTCTTCTCTTAAGCTACAGAAGGCACAAGGTTCTGTTTTTCATGATCCTTTGAGTTACAGATGCTTAGTGGGATGTCTCTTGTACCTCACTAACACTCGTCCTGACATTAGCTATGCGGTTCAACAGTTGAGTCAGTTCCTGTCCAACCCCATGGATACTCATATGCATGCTGCCCTTCGAGTAGTTCGTTACTTGAAAAATTCTCCTGGCAAGGGCTTATTTTTTGCAGCTGATAACAACCTCGTCCCTACTGGTTTTTCTGATGCCGATTGGGCTGCTCGTGTTGATACTCGATGCTCCATCATGGGCTATTGTGTTTTCTTGGGTTCTTCATTGGTCTCCTGGAAATCCAAGAAGCAGACTACCATTTCTCGATCCTCATGTGAAGCTGAGTATCGGCATTAGCTGTTGTCACGTGTGAAATGCAGTGGCTTCATTATTTGTTACATGATTTGCATTTGCCTCCTTCTGATGCTTCCAACATCTATTGTGATAATCAATCCGTCATCCATATTGCCCACAGTCCCACATTCCATGAACGCACCAAACACATAGAACTCGACTGCCATTTGGTCCGGGAAAAGATTCACACTGGTTTAGTTCGTTTACTTCCTATACCTTCCGCTGCTCAACTTGCTGATGCTTTTACTAAACCATTGAAGCCTTCTCCTTTCAAGTTTCTTGTTGGCAAGTTGGGACTTGTTGGTATCCACATCCTAACTTCAGGGGGGGGGGTGTTACGATTAAATTTTTTAATTTAATCCAGCTGTAATATATTAGTTAAGAAGTTGTTTTCTTTTTTGTTAGTTAGTTAGCTAAGTTGTTGTATTCTGTTAGTTAGCTTAGATAGTTTGTTAGTCAGTTAGTTGTGTTTGTTAGCACTATCTAACAGTTTCCTTTCTTACCCTTTGTATGATTACTGATATAAGTAATCAGTACACAAAAGTATCAATTCAGTTTTTGCATTCTATTCATCTCATGGGTTCGAATTGTAATATCCAAAGCCAGCAGAAACCTTTTAACACTCACTGGCTCATTTAATGAACCATTTCCCTGAAGTTAAAAATGCACCTTAGAAGAAAGAGGATAAAAATAAGAATCTCTAACTTAATGTCAGCACAATTAGAAAATAAAGAACACTAATGTATGCATACTCATAAAAAATAAAAAGAAGCGGAATATCAGTATATAACTCAATGAAAAATAGTAAAAAATAATCCTCTTACCTCCACTGAACCAGGAACCAGCTTGTCCAAAATGCTGCATAATACAGATCCATCCCTCAACAATAACCTCAAATCCTCCTCTGAAGTTATTCATAGTACTAAAAATATATAGGGATGCTTGTCATCATTATTAAACTAACGAGAACAGCCCAAAAGATTAACATAGCCCGCAAAGATAATTATTGTGAAAATATTAAATTATACAAACAATCTCTTTATTCTGTATTGAAAAAATAAGAGAAGTGGAGAGGGTAGAACACAACCTTGTTCATACAACTAGAAAACTGGAAGCACCTACAAATTGTTGGCATAGTATTGAATCCCAGATTGATTAAATGAGAAACCTTGTATGAATGAAAGCATCAATTTTACACTTCCAAACAATTTTAGACAAAAGAGTGTTTTAGAAACAGATTTAGACATTCATTATAAAGTCATAAAAATAAAAGTCGTAATAAAAAAGTAGTCATCCAAAGTATTGCCTCAGCCACACATAATAGATAGAGGAAAATATTAGAACAATTGTGACCGCATAACAATGATTATTACATTACTATTATGGTCAATATACACAAGATAAAAGTTGAAATGCTAAATCCAATACAACCAAAAGCAATAGACAACTAGACATTACAATTATGACATAAAAGATAGCATATAAAGATAATCTCCTGTAACAGCCTGTGTTAACCCAGTTGTTAACATACTATCGTATTAAGCCATGCTTAATTAAAATGCGGAATAACTTTTTCTTTAATTCAATTATGACGTCATTAACCTTAGCCAAGTTGATTACTTAATCAATTTCATAAAATAACGCCTATAAGTAAATTGCAAGACAACTAACTGAATACCTCATATATAAATTTTAAAGTGAATATCTAAAGTTACGGATCTACAACACGTAGTCCAGACAATATCCTGATACATTATCCTACTTTAAATAAAACAAGACATAATCAAGTCTATGTGGCATGGACAATCCCCATGCTCACCAAATAAGGCAACAATGCCCAACAACAGTCTCAACAGAAAACATCATAGTACTATCTGAAGCTAAAAGCATAAAACAGTAAACAGGATCCAGTATCCAACATGTCAGCACATACAACAATATCTAACTCAACTCTGGCCTCCTGCCACCCGAGGTCTCAACCCCAGGGTTATCTGAACCTGGAATAAGTGTCCCCAAATGTGGGGTGAGATCTCTAACAAGAAATCTCAGTAAGACAAGGGGTTCTCAAGGATCTTCCACCCCAAGCTCACTTACATGTGCAATATAAGTTCTAAAAGCAGTAGTTTCCAGTATAAGTTCCAAAAGTATGCAGTGCAACAGATATCCATGCCATATGAGTTATCACTATTCTACTGACCAGAGAAAATGCAGGAATACGTCTATTACCCACATAGTAGTACAAGGAACATCGCTTGCACCTCACCCACAGCCTCGCCACGTTGTATGCGTCACATACTCAGGCTTACCATGCATATCTTAAAAGCATATTGCATATAACAGCTCAATAGCATTTCTAAAATATCAAAATCATGTAACACAGCATGCATAAACCACATCCCTATGGGACATGGTGGAACCACAACATGGCTAAACCGAGGACACAAAAGCTTACCTTGCAAGCAATCAATCCAAGCCAAGAGTCCAACCACTCTCAAAGTCCAAACACAGCAGTATCACAATCTGTTATGGACCAATAATATATCATTAAATATGCACCACAAGCATACAACTTAAAGACCACGCCTTTCCATTACATTTTACATCTTAAGGCTTCCAACAAAGCCATAAGCCCTTAATCACATGATACTGACTTAGATAAGTTATTACAGAAGTCCAACTTCCTCAATTTAGGGTCCACAGATGATAGTAAATTGGCCTTTGAAGGCCGATGCATGTAAGGTGTAAAAACAAAATTTTTACTGCGGAAACATACATGCACACATAGGTTCATGCTTTAAGACAGCATGATGTTACCTTGTTTTTGGCCTGATCAGTCAGGGAGATCAGATGTCAGGCTTGAAGGGTTCAAACCCTCTAATGGTGATCCACACCAACGTTCCTCAATGATGCAAGAACTGCTTGACACCCACCAGATGAACACCACAGTGAGGCTTGCTATGCGCACAAGTGGTGAAGGTGGAGGCTAAGTATTCTGTTTGGAAATGTGTAGTGAACTACCCTACAGAATGGTGTATGAGATGAAGGAGTGTAGGCTAGGTCTTCTCAAAACCCTAAGGAGAGGAACTAACTATGTTATGCGCACACCTTGGAGGGAAGAGAGAATAATGTTTCAAAAATGAAAACTATCCTTTCAAATAACTTGAAAGTTGCGCATGAATCAGGGGAGGATAAGGTGGAGTTGTTGCAAAACAAATCTTGCCAACAACCTGCAATCTTATCCTCATGAAACTAAGTTCAAAACAATTCAAACTTAAATTCATAAACTATCATATAGTATGTTTTTCATGCGCATAATTCAGCCCTAAAAAGGGGTCCAAATATATTGAGTAGTTGCATTCAAAATTTGAACCAACTCACCCACTGATTCTCTCAACCACCAAATCCGATTGAAGCTTTGTTTTAAGTGACAAGATAACATTCTTATCACATAAGTATGCGCCCCAAACAGCCCAAGATTATGCTCCAAAGATTCTTCTTGATCCAAGGAATTTGTCCCAATAAGATATTATCTTATCCTTTTGTTATGAAACAACTTTTCAAAGCCAATTCAAATTAGAATTCAAACACTTGAATTCAAATTTTCAAACATTAAAATTCAAAATTCAAAATTTCAAATTTCAAATTCAAAATTCGAAATTCAAATGTTTGATTTATTAATTTAACTAATTAAATTAATTAGTAATGGATTGGACTATCCAAGACCATTACTAAGCTCCATGCACCATCCACCCATTTAGGTGGGCTTCCAAATAGCTTCTTTGGCTAACAACCATTATTAGGCCCAATACCTTTAAAGCTAGTTCATCATGACTACAAGGTGTTAGTGTGTGACCCATTAGGTCCAACTTAGCTTCTGACATAACTGGGCTTGAGCCCAACAAGCCCACAACCCAATTAATGACAACACAGAGCACTAGCAATGTTTTGTTGCCCCAGAACTAGACAGATTAATGACTTGATCATCCTATTGCACATATTTGGTTACCGTATGTATTTTCCTTCGTCTCGATTATCTTCCCATTAACCTAGGGTAAGGAAATGTATCAACCCCTGCGGTTTAGGTGAAACTTTATTCGAAATAGGGAATCTTCAATTTACTGACTCTAAAGGCAGATCATCTCATGATCTCTTTTACTATGCATAGATTCCCGAGTCCCTGTAAATGTCATCCCGATTTCTCCGGTTTACAGATAACCTAATCTCTCACAGAGATTTGACGAATTCCTTCAGCTTATTACCCTAGCCCTGTGCCCTTTAAGGACACGCCCAACAGTATACCTATGAGTCTCCATGTTTCAGGCAGACGAGGCATACAATCAAAACATGCCTTCAAGAACACAGTCTAGGTAATAACTTCTGGTCTAAGGAAAGACATACCCAAACATAAAGAGATTACTCTAATGACACTATCTGTGAGATTTCCTCATAGAGTCTCTTTTGGGTCTGTTCAGTGCGAGCTATACTCTTATAGGTCCACCCACGACTTTAGCTAAGATATCTCCATATCTGCAGCTCATGAGGTCTTTAACTTGTATCCATATACAAGTAGATAAGTCGTACTAGTCTTACCCGAGATCACTGATCCCCATACTCAGTGTCTCTAGACTAGGAACATATAATTAGGAATAAACATGCAATATCCTTGAATCCTCATGATCGTGATCTCATCACAGATACTCAAGAGATACCTGTTCTATTCCAAGGGGTTTATTCAGTTCGTTCATATAATATTAACAATAATATCGAGACATAATATGAAACTAAATAAATAGTGCTTTCATTTATTTGCGACAAACAAAGTTCTACATCTAGTGTCCTTTATTTAATCAAAAGACTGTCTCTAGGACACCCATATACTAACACAGCAGTATCACAATCTGTTATGGACCAATAATATATCATTAAATATGCACCACAAGCATACAACTTAAAGACCACGCCTTTCCATTACATTTTACATCTTAAGGCTTCCAACAAAGCCATAAGCCCTTAATCACATGATACTGACTTAGATAAGTTATTACAGAAGTCCAACTTCCTCAATTTAGGGTCCACAAACCCATAGATCAGTTCTGCATGAACAGTACCTCACGTTCATCGAAATCCCAGAATATCCGGATATATGTCGGGGGCATATCCGGATATCCCGTATCCGGATATCACAGAACCCCATATCCGGATATCCATATCCGGATATTTCTCGAACACATATCCGGATATTTCATGACAAAATGTAGTTTCTGCATTTCGTGAAAACATCCACAAAAGGTCTAACTTTTAACACTTATATACGTCCAAGGATCCATTTTTAAGCATATGCAAGTTCTCTTAGGTGTTGGTTACTTCATTTTACCCATTAACATGCCAAGACTTCATCTTTAAAGCATGAAACACAAGATCAGGGTTGGTACAACTTACCAAAGCTCAAAACAGAGCAAGATGTGCTCTTGGAGCTCACCAATGAACCTTCAAAGTTCTGACTTTGGCCCAGAACGAAAATGGAATACCAAGGTTGGTTCTTTCTCCATAAAGGTGACAGTTTGAAGCTCAAAATGCCAGCACCAAGGTTCTCACTACCCACTCTCAACTCATCTCCTAGACTCCACTAGGACAGCAACAAAAACTCAGCAATGGTGACTCTAAACACCACCCAAGGCAAACTCACCCAAGGCAATGGTGTTTAGGTAGAGAAACTAAGAATAAAAATGACATCTTGGCTCAAGAGAGTGAGGGAAGATGAAGGTGACAAGCAAGGAACTCAGTTGCTGTCTCTCAAAGAAAAAGGCACGTAGGAGGCTAGATTTTAACCTAGGATCATGTGCCAATTAATGAATATAAAGAGGTTAAGTCATAACGCGCAGTATTAGCCTTAATAGCTACGCAAAACATTTTGATCCCAAACTTTGGAATCTTAACCTACTCGTTTTTTCTAAGATTTGTCATATTTTATTTTATTTTTTAGAGCATCTTTTCGGTACGCGCTTTTCTATAGCCAGTATCAGTGCTGGCATTAGATCTCATTATCTTAACTTGAAACTTGTTTTACAAGTCCTACACATTATTCTAGTAATTATCATGCACTTATTATCATTTTCTGGGATACTTCACCGGTACGCATTTATACCGGGTAGCAGAACCCGGTATATGCGCTTTTCGGGCTCTTTGACCAGTTTGATATTTTTTGTGTTTAAATATACGAATTTAGTATGTGAATGGAAGAAATTATTGTATGGGGTCATTAAGTGCCGACGGGGTATCCGTGCGTATCTAAATGACGCGCACCAGTATCCGCGGCACTCTCGTTAATTTTCTTTTTTCTGGATATAGTTCCATCCCCCATCCCCCACGAGACTCGACAAAACACCCCCCAAAAGAAACGGCACTAATCAACTCAAACCCGTAAAAGTGATTTTTTTAACCCCCAAGAGAAAGTGTTTTGAACTTCTGCGTATGTCGTTGAGCCGGAGACAGGGTGATTGCAAAAATCTAGTAGTGGAAGGGGACTGGAAAGCGAAAATGAGTTTAGGGAACATGGAGAAACAAGGAAAGGAATAGAGAGGGAATTTGCATAGGACAGTGTGTAGTGGGTGGGAAAAAGTAAAAGGGGTCAAGGGCGTTGAGAGGGATAGAGGAGAAGGAGCCAATAGAGAGGGACTCTGATGGGAGGACAAGGAGCTTGTGAATGGTGTCTCTCTGATCGGAGGACAAGGAGTTGAAAAGCAAAGAGTAGTGAGTCTCTATCACAGAAGAATCACAGGTACTGCAACTATATATGGCAATCCATTTGTGTAAATTTTCAAAATCTTTTTTTGTGTGTGGACTGGATCTCGTTTGATTTTTAATTAGTAAACATAATTATTTTTCCTTAGGTGCTATTTGTTTTCTATTTTGTTAAAATTTTTATGTGTATCACATTAAGTAGAACAGATTAGGTCATTGGAAATACCATTATTTTGTGTGTGGAAATACCATTCAGTTTCTGGGTATTGCCAATTAATTACCTGTTTATTTGACATGAAGCATCTGTTTGCCAAATGCTAAGCAAATTAGAAGAAGGGACAGAAAATATATAATTGCAAAAAAAAATGCTGGTGTTAATTATGAATTACAGAAGATCTTGGATGCTAACATGGTTTGTGGTTCTCTTTGTGAATATAAAATCTGTTAAGGTAACTAATATAGAATATGACATATTGGTACTTCATTTTTACATGTTTCAGGCAAACAATGCTGAGTTTTTAAAGTTTTCAAATTTCAATTGGCTGTGGAAAAGCAATTTATGAGCTTGTTTGATCTTGGTGGGGCTGTTTGCTTCATGTTTCTCTAATATTACTTCCTCAATCTGTGGCTCACAAAATATAAGGAAATTTGATGATTAGAAATGAAGAATATATTTGGCTAAGGCTTGCGATTTCCAGTTGTTTTATATATATCTAAAGACTAAATACTATTGGATCTTTCTAAATGCCCTTTTGATTATGTGGATTATTTCTTCACAGTCCACATTTTGAGTTTGTCTTTGACTCCTCTCATTCCTGTTACTTCTTTCAGTTTGATTTAAATATAAGTGAGGTCTCCCACTGGATTTCTTAAATTGAATATTCCCTATATTTAGTTATATTTGTTTTTATTTGTCCCAATCAAACTTGTTGCTTTGTGGCTTATAGAGTACAAGATGTTGCAGAGTTACTTGGCATGATGGTTGAAGATCACAAGCGCATACAGCCAAATATATTGACCCATGCGTAAGCCACATTATATTTATTTTTCTTTTACATACTTGACAGTTTTAGCATATTGGATGTCAAATTATATGAGTTTAATTGTCAATAATTTAGCCTTTTTACTTCCTTTAAATAAATAACATCGTTATAATGAGCTGAAGTTTGCAGCAAGAACTGTCACCAAAAAGTAGATTGCTAGGAAGAAGCTTTGCTATGTGTGTCTGTGTGTGTTTACAACTTGGGGGAGGATGAGGTTCCTCCTATACCAGAAACTATAAAAAAAAACAGTGATCAATGAGGCTAAAAAATGCTACAAAGCTGTTAGCATATCAGTTATAAAATTCAACCCTGCACCCAACCATGTCATGCCAATTAATTATCATGAAATTCAACCCTGCACCCAACCATGTCATGCCAATTAATTATCATGAAATTCAACCAATATAAAGTTGTTGTGTTTAGTTTATTCTCAGGAACGGAATCAAATATCATATCATAGTGTCCTGGCTTATTGCTATTTGAAAGTTGGCATTTATTTTTCATGTGGCATGTTGGTAGGATCATTCATTTGATATGCAACTCATGGAAGTTATTTATGAACTTTCCTCTAAATGGAGAACTTTTAAATCAATCATCTTGCAAGAGAAGAAAAATTTTAGGAGATGGTCCACAGTTCCTGGCAGATGGAATCCCTTCTGCAATTGACTACGACGCAAGTTTTGCACTCTTATATCATGTTTTTCTTAAGGAAGACAGTCAATATAGCTTCAAGTAATATTTTATTAAGTCATTCAAGAAAGTTGTAGAAAGAATATTTTATGCGATGGGTATGTTTAAACCGAGAATTTTTTATTCTTATGTCTATTGTGTTTAAGTCACAACAACTAATTAAGTACTTGTTTTCTGGTGATAATGCTCCATACAAAATCTATATATTTTTTTGCTTCCTTTAATGTGTAACTAAACAATAGCTTCAATGTTTTCCAACGCACACATGTGACATTTTTTAAAATCAATTGTTGGACGACGAGACATTTCAATTTTACGTTAAACTATATGAATGCCGTTGGGGGGCTATGCAAAACTTTTAGTAAAAGAACAAAATGAGAATTAGTGCCCAGGGGGGGTTGTGTGCGGCACTTATTTAAGTCAAATTGAATTCTGATGGGGTGGGGGCGACATTGGGTTAGTAGAGGAAAAAAAATCAAATTACATGAGTGCCGCGGGGACTTGTGTGCGTCATTCAGATATGCCGGATCCCCATCGCGGCACTTAAAGACCCCAACCCGTAATTACTCTTGTCCACGTACCAATTTCATAAATTTGACCCAAAAAAGTCCTAAACTGGTCAAACACCTGTGAAATAGATGTACAAGTACAACCCTAAAAAATTATCGGTCGTCTGTCTACATAAAGCCGTGGTTAAAATACCGTGCCTATACACCGTATTTTTTGTAGTGCACAGGTTATACGTAATAGATCGTTTGAGTGGTAAAGTTTGTTACGGGAGAGAAAACGAGAAAGAAAGAATAGCACAAGAATTTATTCAATTTATTGCTTTCCTGATACATGCTTCTTACTTATGTACAATTGTTCGTACTGCAGTACTGTACTACCATGCCCCGTAATATCTACAGTGCCACATAGTTGTACTTATTAACATTCTAATGTCTCCCAACTGCATAATTGCATGAGTCATCTACAATAAAAGTTGGGAAATATTATATCACAAAAATATTTTTGTAATTACTGCAGATAAGTTATTTCATTTACTTACAAAATGACGTTATTTTGGAATTGAATGATTAAGAAATTATAATTATAAAGAATATAATAACACTGAAATAAATTAAAATTACAAAAACACCAATTTTCGCTCCAAAACAATGTCGTATTGGGTTTAATGCAAATAACTTATCTGCAGTAACTATAGAAAAAAAGAACCCATATTATATTTATAAATTTTTTACTTACAAATTATACTATGTCTTATCGGTAAGATAGTCATGAAGTCTTACCAATAAAACATAATGTAATTTGTAAATTAATAAAAAAAAATTATCAATATAAACTTTTTTTTAAGTAATGGTCTTTCCACCTATGTGGCACCATTCTCGTTCAAACTGATCTCTGATCCCTAACAGCCATACAAGTTTTAACTCGTGCTACCTTCCTTTTTCAACTTTTTATTCATAATGATAATTAATTCATAGTTAATTTAACATAATATTGCTGAGAAATAATAGAGAACTATTGCTAAGAAACCTAGAGCACGCATTTAGGCTAAATTGAACACTGAATAAATTTGAAAATTTTAAGTAGCGACTATCATTGAAGGAAAAAATAATTCTTGATAGTTGCTTTAATGAGTTGATTGTTAAGAGGGATATTTTACCTCCCAATTGTCACGCATGCAAATTGTGTCAAACTCAAACCTATTAATATTTAAACTCAATTTTATGATAAAATAAGATAAAATATTTTAAGATTTGTTTTTAATTAATGATTTTTCAACATTTCATTTATAACTTACTGTCTCGTTTAATAAGTGTGCTTTTAACATTTAATATAATAAGGGTATTTTACAGATTAGGAAGTTAAATGATAAATATTGTAACCACAAAGAATTAAATAAAACACATGATAACACATGCGTTGAAAAAAAAAATTCAACACATATAAAGTGATTTCAATGGGCTTTGGCCAACCAAAAAGAAAACAAAATATAAAGTGACAATAACTTTGTTAACTTTAAAGATAGGATGGGGATGTACCAAAAAAAAGAAAAAGATAAGATGGGGGAAATGTCTAAGGGAAAGGATATTGTAACAACCAATTAATGTTACTTTCAATGCTATTATCAATCAATTTCACTGTTAGATTGATTATGTTGATTTTTCATCTTTGGATGATTATGATTCCTCATATTTAATACTTTTTATTTATTCTCATCTTTCTATAGTTATGATTTCTCATATTTAATGCTTTCACATTGAATATGCATGAGAAATCATAACCATTTAAAGATGGAAATAAATATAACCATTGGATCAACATAATCGATCTAACGGTGAAACTGATTCGTAGTAACACTAATTGGTTGTTACAATATCTTACCCCAATCGCAAAAACCAATTTTCTTATGAGTATCCAAACTCCTTATCTCCTCCAATCATATATTTAATGTTTTTTTTTTACATTTATTTTTTATACAAGTGGGAATTGAACACATAATTTAATACAACTTACCCAAACCCTTCACCACTGGACCAAGCTGAATGACTTTTTTATTTTAATCTCCATACTCCTCTCCTTGCATTAATTAATTAATTTCTCTTGTTTATACGAATAACTTTTCCTTATTTGTCAATAAATGTGTAACATACCACGTAAATTGAGGAAAATGCATAAAATACCCTAAGGCATAGAAGGCTTGTGTGGATATTTAAATTAGATATATATATATATATATATATATATATATATATATATATATTAATTGATTTTTCATGGAGTTGAAGAGTAGATTGACGAGTGCTCCGGTACTTACTATTCTGGATCCTACTAGAAAGTTTGAAGTATACTGTAATGCATCGTTGAAAGGACTTGGATGCGTGTTGATGCAGGACCGTATGGCGGTAGCTTATGCCTCTCGATAATTAAAGCCTCATGAAGAAAATTATCATACGCATGATTTGGAGTTAGCATCTATAGTGTTCGCACTTAAAATCTGGAGACACTACTTGCATGGTTCGCAGTTTGATGTGTTCAGCGATCACAAGAGTATGAAGTACTTGTTCGATCAGAAGGAATTGAATATGAGGCAGCGGCGGTGGATGGAATTCCTGAAAGACTATGAGTTTGAACTTAAATACCACCCAGGCAAGGCAAATATGGTAGCTGACGCCCTGAGTCGGAAAACTCTGCACACTGCAACTCTGATGATGGAAGAATTGAAATTATTTGAGGCCTTTCGAGATTTGAATTTGTCTGTCGTCAGGAGAAGACGTAGTATAAGGTTGGGTAGTATAAAAATAGAGAATGAGTTACTCAGTAGAATTAAGGAGGCTCAGAGGGATGAGGAGCTAGTCCATAAATTGGTTGGCATCCAAGATGTAGTATGGGATGAGAATGATATATTGAGATTCCAAGGTCGGTTAGTAGTGCCGAATGAAGAATTGAAGCAAGAAGTATTACAGGAGGCTCATAAGGGTAATTATGCCGTTCATCCTGGATCCACGAAAATGTATCATGATTTGAAGACTTCGTTCTGGTGGCCGGGTATGAAACGTGATATTGCGGAGTATGTCGCTCGATGTCTAACCTGTCAGAAGGTGAAGTACGAACATCAGAAACGTTCGGAACTTCTTCAACCTTTGGAGATTCCCGAATGGAAGTGGGATAGTATTGCTATGGATTTTGTAGTTGGACTTCCTCGGACGCTAGAAGGATATGATGCTATTTGGGTGATTGTTGATCGATTGAAGAAGTCAGCCCATTTCTTATGTGTTCGAACGACGTATAATACAGAGAAGCTTGCCAGAATTTATCTTCGGGAGATTGTCAAGTTGCATGGGGTTCCTACCAGTATTGTCAGTGACCGTGATCCCAAGTTCACCTCTAAGTTCTGGGAGTCTTTTCAGCGAGCTTTTGGGAACCAGTTGAGGTTGAGCACTGCTTACCACCCGCAAATCGATGGACAGACAGAACGCACTATTCAAGTTTTAGAGGACATGTTGCGGGCATTCGTTTTGGAGCTAAAAGGCAGTTGGGACAATTATCTTCCTTTGATTGAATTTGCTTACAACAACAGTTACCATTCCAGTATTCAAATGGCACCGTATGAAGCTTTGTATGGGAGAAAATGTAGATCTCCTTTGTGTTGGACTGAAGTGGGTGAGCGAAGTATTTTAGGAACTGATGTGATTCAAGAAACATCTGAACATGTGAAGAAGATTAGAGAAAATATGCAGCGGGCTCAGGCCAGACATAAAAGTTATTACGACAAACGTCATAAGCCCTTATCTTTCGAAGTAGGAGACCATGTATTTTTTAGAATCACACCCACCTCGGGACTCGGCAGGAGAATGAGAGTAAAGAAATTAAGTCCACGGTACTTAGGACCATACCTTATTTTGGACCGGATTGGAGAGTCAGCATACCGGTTGGCATTACCACCTAATCTGATAGGGATTCATCATGTATTTCATGTATCGCAGCTGAGGAGATATCTCTCTGATCCGTCTCACGTATTACAGCCTGAAAAAGTGGAATTAAGGGAAAATCTGACGTATCAAGTTCAACCGTTCCAAATTCTCGAGAGATCTGTCAAACAACTCCGCTACAAGGAGATACCACTGGTGAAAGTATTATGGAACAACAAATCGGCTGCTGAAGCCACTTGGGAGCACGAGAAAGACATGCGGAATCGCTATCCAGAACTGTTTAGCTAGTAAGTAAGTCTAATTTTGTGAAAAAAAATTCCATTTTGGTGGGGAGAGTGTAACATCCCACGTAAATTGAGGAAAATGCATAAAATACCCTAAGGCATAGAAGGCTTGTGTGGATATTATATATATATATATATATATATATATATATATATATATATATATATATATATATATATATATATATATATTAATTGATTTGTCATGATAAGAGAAGATTTAATTTAGGCATGTAAAACATTAGTAAAAATTATGAAAGGATAAATTATATCAACATAGAGAAAAAAATTAAAGATACTAATGAAAACTTAGGAACCTATGATTTCTTGGACTAGTAATTATGTAGTCCTCCATTGGGCTTAATTATTTTGATCCCTAAATATTATTGGGCTGAAGCTTAGGGCCATGAGGAGAGCTTTTGATGCAGCCCAAAATCTTGTTAGCAACATCACTTACTAAGGATCCTTAGAAGGCAGCCCTTGATTGGATGAAAATCTCCACATGTCCACTTCATCCCTTCCTATTCAGCTTTGTCTTGTGCGCTTAGGGCCTAGTGAGAAGGCTGAAAACTTGTTTGTCTTCTTCTCAAAAGATGTCAGCATCATTTCCCCTTCACATGCGCATAAGTGGTCAAAAAGAAGGCTGATAACTTGCTGCACCTTCCTTACATTTTCTGAATTAAACCATGCAACCAATGAGCACCAAAAAGGGAAGCCTGCATGTTACTTGTTTGGGCAAAAATTCTGCACCCAACCTGCCCTTCTATGCGCCGAAAAAGAGTGACCTTACTAGTGTTTTACATCCTTCATTTCCTTATATTTTTATGGGCTGATGTTGGGTGGAGACAAGTTAGAAAATTTGCAACCTTTCTTCCTTATGTCCTTGCTAGGCCGTGAGTAGTAGTTCCAAGAAGGTCCTGCTTGCAGTGAGATCCTCATTATGAACTCCTCCTTGCATCCTAAAACCGAGAGCTCCATGGACATGCAGTGAGATCAGTAAACGTTTACCTTCTTCTTCTTTGGTTGCTGAAAACCATATTAAGTAGGTGAGTCTCTTTCTCCTTGTTCTTTCCTACCCTTGGTTTGGCCAACATGAACTGTTCCTTTGTTTAAATAAAAAACTGAGTTGGTTTATCCTTTCTCTCCATCGCATGTGTTGGGCTAGAGTTTGTGGAACATTGGAAGGAAGGAGTCGAACCCTTGTCCGTTTTAACAGCCAAGAAACCGTAAGTTTTAAGCCTCTCCTTGTTCCTTGGTTCAGCCGTTTTGCTTGAGAATCCAAATAAAACGTTAAGTAATCATCTTATTCCTTTTGATGGAAGTCTTGACCGCTAAATGCATTCAGCCTAGCAAGAGATGTTAGTAATCTTTGTATCATTTCCTTAGCTTTATAACGATACCATGTGAAATCCACCTTCTAAGTATAAGAAACTGTTTTATTAAGAAAAATGCTGCTGTATTCTGCTGAAAAATGTTGCTGTAAAAAGATTTTCTGCTCACTAATTTATTAAGAAAAATGTTGTTGTATTCTGCTGGAAAACGTTGCTATAAAAAGATTTTCTGCTCACTGTTTTATTAGGAAAAATGTTGTTATTTTCTGCTCACTGTTTTGCTGAAAAACGTTGTTGTAAAAGAATTTTCTGCTCACTATTTTATGAAGAAAAACACTGTTGTATTCTGCTCACTGTTTTACTGAAAAATGTTGCTGTAAAAGGATTTTCTGCTCACTGTTTTATTAAGAAAAATGCTGTTGTATTCTTCTCACTGTTTTGCTGAAAAAATGTTGCTGTAAAATGATTTTCTGCTCACTGTTTTAGTGAGGAAAACACTGTTGTATTTTTGCTCACTGTTTAACGTTAATGAAGACTAAAGTGAAGTCAGGATATTTTTAGAAGATTAACCTTGTTGGCCGAAGGGTATATGGACAATTAGGCTTGGAGTTTTGTTGTTAATTTCTAAGGAAAAGTGTGGAACATTTTCTGATTTGTTATGCTTGTAAATTAGGTGCGAGACATTTTTGAGACCTTGGAATTAGCTTGCTGTTGCTTGGTAAAATTAATTGTGACGCACGAGGTATGTGTTAGGCGGTATTACCTAATGTGACTATTGGCTAGTGTATGAAGTTGTAACATGATGCTCCATACTCCGTAAAATTACTATGTTCTGTATGATGAAAGTATTCTGCCATGAAAATGCCTTGAAGGCAATATGATTATGAGGTAAAGTTGTTATGTGGCAGCACAACGTATATGAAAAGGATGATATAAGCATGCATCTTACATCTTACCGCATCTATTTTTCTGCTTTGTGTGTGACAGCATAGCATGGCATGCATGTACCAAATTCATGTAGCCTTGAAATTTAGAATAGTTATATACAAGACCATGTGTTTGAGCACGCATCATATAGGCATCCCTCTGGTACCAGGGTATGGGACATTTGGCATCCGTCCGCATAGGCCATAGTTGGAATCCACTTTTGAGGGTGCCGAATTATGGGATATCCACTGTGTATTGCGCGCACGACGGTGCTATGAGCGCAAAAGGAAGGCGTTATATACGCACTATTATATGATGAAAAGGAAAAGGAAAAGGAAAAAAGGATATGTTGAAGTGACTGTTTATGATTTTGTGCCTAGTTTAATACTGTTGCATTATCGGTTTTGTTGCCACACTACTGGGATTATTCTCACCCCTTTGGGGCTGCTATTTTTATAAAATGGCAGGAGGACGAATTGAGCATTTGAAGGTGTGATTATATATGGATGCATGCTGTTACTTACTGCTGATTGGACTTTTGTTGTTTCTGTTTAATTGCTGGATGACTGTATTGTTTTATATTTCGAGCACTTGGATGACTGTAGACACTATTATCTTAAATTCTGTTTAAGCCTTTCATGAACAGCGGCTGTTTTGGGAAAAATCTGGAAACGTTTTGCGAAATAGATTTTTGAACGTTTTATTAAGTGCTGATTTTTAAACAGTGTTACAAGCACCTTGCGGGTTATGTTTCAAGGGGCAAACGAACTCCGATTTACTATTATTTTATATGCACGCGAAGCCCCAGACGTGCTCTTTCTAGATCATAAGGAATATTTTTTTAAATCGTCAGAACTGATTTTATACGAATTTCTAAAGACCGCACGGTTTGCCGAGGAAATAATATTTTCAGCAACTTAAGACAATTTTGAAAACATACTCCGATTTTTTGAAGAAAACCGATTTCAACTATAAGTTTTGATTAGAAACACCATAGTTAGATTTTCCAGTAGCTAAAGTGATGTCAAAAATTCTAATTCTGCTTAACAAACGACTCTCTTGGATGCATACAAGGGACGGCATTACAAAATGCCTCTTACAAATTAATGGTAAAATAAATAAGATATATGTACCTAGATGTCAGTTTGCTAATATTAATTACATATTAGATACATGTAGATGTCCGTTGACTAATATTAATTACATATTAATTAGATACATGTTTATCACACATAAAAGCTCTCCTCCTTAACCTTTACATAAACAAACCTTTTAGCATCCCAAACCCACATATCAAATCAAACAGAGCAAAAGAGTGCAAAAGAAGAAGAGAAATGGTGGGTTCTGATCTCAAATCCATTTGTTTGTTGGCAATCCTTGCAATATGTATGTTTTCTCTCTGCCATGACCAGAAGATGATACCAATTGTGGCTGCAGAGAATTGTGATGTGGACCTGTGTGGCCTTGAAATAGAGTGCATGTATTACATGCACAAGGGTGAGCCTTCAACATTGCTAAACCCTAATGATCGATGCTGCAAAGTCATCAAAGATGCTAACATACCATGCTGCTGCAGCAACCTCAATCGGAAATTAGGTACACACTGCTGCTTCCTCAACACTCTTTCATTTTCTCATTCTTTGATCTTTATTTCTTCAAGTGTTTTCTTGGTGTGCCATTGCAATCTGGTTGCTATATCTTTTCATAACTATTAACACTTCAACCACATTGTATATTATATTTAATATATATACTTATAATATTCATAAATTTTGCAAAGAAACATAAGATATCCCAAATATTTATATATATATGATGGGAATTACTTCTTATGTTACATAAAAAATTTATTATCTCCTACACTCACATTTTTTCATTGATATATAATGGGTCCCATAAAAACTTTCAATTTTTTTTTCTCTCCTAATCTATTGTTTGGGCATGAGATAATACTTCTCTTATGCAAAGATAAGAGAAGTATTACCCATATATGATTTGCCATTAGTAATAGGCAACTTTTGTTTTGGTTAAAGTGATAACTTATTTGATGTAGACATACAAGAATTTGAAATTGTTACTTTTTCCGTAATTATGGATAATGTGTGTGTCATTTTAAAGATATAAGGTTGTCTCATTTTAAGAGAGAGAAAGAGATAGATAAAGGAGAAGAGAGTTCACTAAAAAAATAAAGGTGTGGGTCTCACCTCTTTGTGAGAGTGAAAAAATATAAGTTGTATCATTTAAAATTGTCAGTTTTGAAGGTGCAGACAAATAAATGTTAAAGCTCCGGATATAATATAACAAAATATATATCTAAAAACAATCATGGAGTTTGCAAAATAATGTGACTGTTAGAAAGAAAATAAATTAATGGAAAAGGTAACGGCAAAAAATGTATCTTCATTAAAGAAAAACTACATTTGTACCTGACAAATGAAACAGTAATATTTATATGAAAAAAAAAAAGTTTCGTAATTTTTGTTTTTTGATACATAATAATTTATTCAAAGGGATTAGTTGAGTTCAAGTCCTTAGTACGGCAACATTGTTAAAACTTGTGATCAATGTAATTCTACCCAACTCGAATCGAATTAGTCAAGTAATTACGATGATATATATAAAAAAAAGATTAGGTTCAAAATTTTACCCCTGGCAAATAAATTGGTGAGATGTTTTACTACTCGCAACTAATTAAGATTCGGCTTTAAAAAAAAAGTGTGTTCTGCGCATCATTAATCAATTATTTTGGGTGCAGAGGTACTAATTATCATTTGAATTTTGTGGAATGATGAACAGTTTACCCACCTGGTTATACCATAGAAGATATGCTTGACTGGAATAAAGTGTTGCACTGCTTGAACTTCTGTGGCAGACCTCTTCCTGTTGGCACAAAGTGTGGAAGTAAGAAAAACGCACAATTTTAATAATAAATTTATACATTAATATTAAGTACAATTTATAAGTGGTTTCTAAAATATTAATTCTTTAGTGTTTACTTGACACGTAGAAGGAATATAACGAATTGCGTTATTGACGACAAATGAATATTTGGGAATGTTTTGCAGAATTCGTTGTTCCACCCCACTCACCACCAAGTAAGAGTTGAAGATGGGTGCCTATGACTTTATATGCTGCTTATAGCTATTTATATACATTTCGTATGATAGAAGTTGCTTCATGTAAAATGAATTAATAAATTAGTTGATGAATTTCATGAACTAAATAGTCTCTCGAAATTTCGGTGGTTTTGTTTTGTTTTTCAACCATTTTTTGTCATGTATATTTGTGTGGTTTTTTTTATAATATTATTGATAAATGAAAGCAAACTGTCCTTGAAAAAAGATCGATTGTAAAAACAAATTATAAAACGAGGAAAAAAAAAAAAGAGGTGAAAGATTTTTGGCAAAATGTGATAATCCTGAGAGTTGAAATTTCTTTATTGCTTGAATGATAAAGCTCCTGTGTTTGGATTAGTTACGACATATATATGAAAGATGTTGGAAGCTAAAAATAATTTTAAGTCACGCTCTTTTCTTTTATTTTCTATTTTTATCGTGTAATCATGGAGACGGACATATAATTGTATACATACGGGCGAGGAAAACAGTGTTCTCCGCAGCCAGCTCAAGGCATAAATTTTTGGTGCTACTGTAGTACCTAGATTCAGTGCATCCCACAAATAATAGCATTACACATCAGATGAGAGAGAAAAAATATGGCAGAAAAGAGAGAATTTTGGCTTACATGTAATGTTATGATTGGTGAGATGTACTGAATTTTTGGTGCTACAGTAGCACCAAAGATTTATTCCAGCTCAAGGGGATATTATCAATTTTATTTTATTTTAAAATAAAATAGAATAAAATTATTATACTAATATATTTCACATATATAAAAATTTATATATTTCTCAGATTAAAAAAATTGATATATACTTTTAATGATTAAAATATAATATTTTCATGAATGATAAAATAATTTAATAATCAGGTTTAAAATACTAACACAAAGTGATATTCACTAGAATTTGAAGACATACTATGAACATGATAACCACAAGTGCTGAAAAAAGGTTAAGTTTTGATGATGTCAGAGTTTGAAAAAAGTCTCAAATTTAAGATACAAGTTTTGATTATCACACCACTTATATATATTTTTGAAAATATTCTAATTGATTCATCGTTTCGTGACTAATTTAATTCGGGGCAGGTCCCAAAATTAAAGCTTTAAATCCCTCTTAAAAATAATATTGGAGAGGACCGAACATATACTAAGTTCCATAATTTTTTTTTAAAATGGTTTTTTAAATCACCGGGGACATAGTGGTAAATCTATCAAGTTTGGACAAACTAGTAACTTAGCATTCATTAAAAAAGGCAATTGAGTAACTTTCTTATAAAAAATCAATTACAGAATATAAATGGTATTTGACGGTACACATGGTAGGAGTAGAGGTAAGGATAGTTCCTCTTTACGTACATATGGACGAGGGGCCATTAGAGGTCGAGGGCAGGACCACACGTCATTGTCTTCACGTTTGCAAACAACATCACCAGATGCACAATCACCACCATCGGCAGTCGAAGAGACACTGGAATCGTTTGTACCTTCTATGCATATATTCTACATTTTTAATTCCAATAAATTTGTGTTCAAATATGATTATTCTCAAATTTATGCTATTTTTCTCTTGTTTTTGTTAAAAAGGATCACGCTCCGTCCCCACCGGCGGCTCCATATTATGGTCCACCTCCGCTTGTCATCCAGGATCTTATTCCACGGTGGGGGGAGAAAGATCCCGTGGACAATCGTATATGGGTACGACCGACCATTGATGGCAGCAAGTAAGTACAAAATTTGTTAATGGTTGTTATGTTATTTTATCAATACACTTTCATGTAAATGTTGATAATAATTTAGATGCATTGGTCAATATAATCACATTACAATGTATTTCAGCTTTGAACCATGTGATGTAGTGCGCAAAATATGGACAATAGTCAAGCGCAACTATGTTGGTCCATACCCTACATATAAGGCAGTTCCAACCAATGTCAAGGAGAACTGATTCAACACATTGATGGTAATGTTGCCCTTCAAATCTGACCATATTACCATATTAATATTTATGTATGATTCAAGGTTTCAAGTTAATGTTGATATTTTTACTAACTTGTCTTTTTTGTCATGTTTCATCCTTGTAGGAAAAATATAAATGCTTGCCGGATGACCAATATCTTTTTGATAAAGCATACAAGATCAAAGCCACTGACATAATCAAAAATCACTTGAATTTGATAAGAAAAGGAAAGGGCGATATGTCTTGGATGAGACAAAATGTTCTTGATGGTTTGAAGGTTCACTAGTCTAATGAAAAATGGAAGAAAATGTCTCAAGCAAATAAGATGAACAGGTCCAAATTTGATGGACCTTCACATTCTGGAGGTTCACTTCCATTTACGGAGCATGCAAGGCTGTTGGTAAGAATACTAATAATTGCATATGCATGTAGATTAAATAAATGGTAAGCCTTTTTTGTACTCACCGTATTATGTTCTTATTGTTTTATGAATTGATATCACGCAGTTGGCAGATGGGGTCATGGATCTGTCCGCCGTGGATTGGGCTGTGTTCAAGCATACACACACATCTAAAGATGATCGTGACAGGTGGTGCAATGACAAGGCAAAGGCAAAAGCTGTGAATAATATTTATTTTAAAACCAAATGTTTACTTTAGAAAGCTGATTAGTTTTAGTGTACCTGACTTTAACACATCAATACTTTCTATGTAAATTTTAGGATGACTTTACGAGACTTAGGGAAGAGAGAGATAGTCAAGTAACTCCAGGAGTGGATGCTAGCAGTTTTGCCTCATATAATGATTTAATCTTGCAGGCAGCAAGTGGGGTTAATAGTAAAGGACGGGTATACGGTTTAGGTACACGATGAGGAGTATATAAGCAATCTCGACTCTCCAATAGGCTACCATTTGGAGTGTCGCAGCAGGAGAATGACAGGATGCGCACATTGATTCTACCATTGTAGGGTACAGTTGCATAGCAAGAGGAGAAGGCTACACAGCAGCAGAAAAAGGTTGACCAATAGGATAGTGTAATGGTTATGATGCAGAGGCGAATGGAAACCATGGGGAAGCTTTTGCGAAGGCTTCCTGAGGAATTTTTAGATACTGAGCATGACGACGCAACTCAGCCCCCGTCTCAGGACCTAGGTGATGACCACGATCACGCAGGTCATCCACCAGCATGACTTTTGTATCTTTGTTGGATGTATATGACCGGGACTATTGTACATAGACTATCTTGATTAGTATATGACAGGGACTTTTGTATATATATGTCCCTGTTTGATTAGTATATGTCTTGGACATTTATACATATCAGACTCTTTTGATTTGTATATGACAGGGGACTTTTGTATATGTATGTCCCTTTTGTTTAGCATATGTCTTGGACATTTTTAGATATAGTACTCTTTTGATTAGTATATGATAGGGACTTTTGTATATGTATGTCCCTATTGATTAGTATATGTCTTGGACATTTATATATATAAGTCTCTTTTGATTAGTATATGACAGGGATTTTTAACATATCATAATTATATTAAAATCATATAATTGTGATATGTTAATTTCATTATATTTGTTTATCAGGTGCGAAACATAAATTGATATTAATTTTGTAGAGAAAAAAAAATTCAACGGAATTTTATGTCAAAAATTTTCGTTAGAATTTGTTTTCCGTCGAAAATTATTAAAAGATTTTTCGATGAAATTTCATTCATTTTCCGTCGAATTTTTTTGACGGAATTTGTTTTCCATCGAAAATTATTAAAAGATTTTTCGACGTAATTTCATTCATTTTCTGTCAAAAATTTTCGATAGAATTTATTTTCCTTCGAAAATTATTAAATGATTTTTCGACTGGATTTCATTCATTTTCCGTCAAAAATTTTCGATATAATTTATTTTTCGTCGAAAATTATTAAAAGATTTTTCGACGGAATTTCTTTCATTTTTCGTTGAAAACTTTCGACATAATTTATTTTCTGTCGAAAAATATTTTAAACAGAATTTCATTCATTTTCCGTCGAAAATTTTCGACATATTTGTTTTCAGTCGATAAATATTAAAAGATTTTTCGACGGAATTTCATTCATTTTCCCTCGAAAATTTTCGACGAAATTTGTTTTCCGTCGAAAATTATTAAAAGATTTTTCGACGGAATTTCATTCATTTTATGTCGAAAATTTTCAACGGAATTTATTTTCCTTCGAAAATTATTAAAAGATTTTTCGACGGAATTTCTTTCATTTTCCGTCGAAAAATATTAAAAGATTCTTCGACGGAATTTCATTCATTTTCCGTCGAAAATTTTTGACAGAATTTATTTTCAGTCAAAAAATAGTAAAAGTTTTCTCGACGAAATTTCATTAATTTTTCGTCGAAAAATTTCGACGGACTTATTTTCGACGAAATTTTTATCATTTTCGACGAAGTTTTTCTGTCGAAAACAAAGTATTTTCTAGTAGTGATATCCATCATTTTTTTAATAGGTGGGGAGTTGTAGAACTCCATAATCGGTTTGGCATAAATCTTGGAGCTTGGAGCTGTCAAGAAGCTAGGATAAAATCTTGTATAATTTTAGTTGATTATTTGTTTTTGAAGTTTGCTTGTACATCACCTTCTCTTAATCAACAAAATTGTATAGGTATTTAGTCTAGACTTAGTTATCCCATTGCACCAAGGGATAGTGAACCGAGATAAATTTGTGTATTCCTTTCTCTTTACCCCCATCCTTTAAAATAATTATGCATTAGTATTGAGAACTACACTAATTTTGGTTGTCGTAACTAGGGCTGACAAAATGGGCTCAGCCTGGCATGACAGGCTGAGTTTTACAACCCTCCCAACTTGCCTAGCCTAACCCGCCAACTTGTCATGCCGATTTTCTTATTTTATTTTTTTTAATGTAAAACAGGTTCAGGCTGGTGGACCAAGTTTTTCAGCCCACTCTAAAAAGCAGGGTGGGGCGGGATGACTCATTTTTTGACAAGTTGATGGCGAGATGGACCGCTAGGTTTGCCACCTCTAGTTGTCACTCAGTTTTTAATTTTGTTTTGATTCCCATTGTTTAATTCAAGTAAATAATTAATTGTCAAAAATAACATTGGTAACATCTCTTAATTTTTGGTACCTAGACAATACATAGATAGATTAGTGTCTTGTCTTTTTGAAGTGATCAAATTATAATTGGATTTTCTATCACTTCTGTATAATATTGGTATGTCATAGTTTGAGTTTGAGAGAGAAGGGTTTAGAGGTTCTTGAAGTATTATGCCAAGAATAACAAGTTTGGAATGCTCAATAGTCTTACTTCCACCTTAGGAAATCCTATAGATAATGCAAGCTATTTAGCTCAAGCCCATATGGACCCAAATAATCACGCTTTCACCTAAAGCTGTTTGTATGTGAATATTCTATTAGACTATATTATTAATATATCCAATAATATCCTCATATGTCCACCATACAAAACAATCAAATAAAGCGATCATGTCACATTCAAATAAATATGAATCATTTACATCCAGTCCAAGACAATTAATTTGGATCAATCAAAGAGTTTTAATAGTAAGATATTAAACTCAATCATCATTTCCAATCTAAATAAATAAACCCTCATTATCATAAATTTGTTCTGAGACCAACATACCAAAATAAATATTTAGAGTTTTAGATTGAATTTAAACTCATTCAAATCCCAACATCCAAAAATAAGTCTCAAGATCAATTCACAATCAACAATATTCATAAAATAAAGAAAGCAAAATAGAAGTCTGAAATAAATGGACTCCATCCAAATGGGCAATAGCAGGTAAACTGTTAAATTCCCACCCACCCCGAATGATATATTCAATCATCAAGGAGGTGATCTTGGTCAAGATCCCTCTTGTAAGAACCCACACCGTTAATGTAAGAACCTGTACCGCTAATTAAGGAGATTAATTAATTAAATGTGAGAATTAGGAAATAATTCCATAATTGACCCTAATAATTATTATGAGACTCTAATAATTATAGTAAGTGAGTAATAATGCTGAAAATCGCTTTTCGGGCGAAAAACGCAGATACCGGTTCTGCTACCCGGTATAAATGCGTACCGGTGAAGTATCCCAGAAAATTATAATAAGTACATGATAATTACTAGAATAATAAGTAGGACTTGTAAAACGAGTTTCAAGTCAAAATAATAAGAACTGGTGCCAGAACTGATACTGGCTATGAAAAAACGCATACCGGAAAGGTGCTCCGAAAAATAAAATATAAATATGAAAAATCTTAGAAAAATGAGTAAATTAAGATTCCAAAGTTTGGGATTAAAATGTTTTGCGTAGCTATTAATGCTAATATTGCGCGTTCAATGCTTAATTGGCTATAAATACTCTTATGATTGGGCACAAAACCCTAGGACCAGAATTTCTACGTGAAGGGAGGCTGAGCATTTGCTCTAAACACTGCTCCATTGCCTTGGGGTTTCCTTTGAGTGAGTTTGATGCCTTTTCCTTTCACTTTCTTCATGAAAACTCCTCCTAAACACTTGGGTGTGTATGAGAATCATCTTTGGGGTTGAGTGAGGGTCATTATTCTGAGTTCTTGTCAATGTGTGAGTCAGTTTTGGAGCTGACTTGGTGGTGTTGGGTTGAGAGAAGCTTTTTCATGGCTTTTTGAGGTCCAAGTGGGGACCTTTGGTGAGCAAGAACTCACCTTTGTGTGCCATTTACGTATTTCCTTGGAGGTCAGAAATTTGGGAGCTGGTTGTTAGCTCCAAGAGAAGCCTTGTTTCTATTTTGAAGCCTTGGGTAAGTTCCCTTACTTGATCATGAGTTCTAGTGGCTTAAAGATGATATCTTGGCATGTTGATGGTTAAAATGAAGTAACCAACACCTATGTGAACCTGTAAATGCTTAAAAATGGATCCTTGGACATGTATATGGATTAAAAGTTGGACCTTTGGGTGATATCTTCGCGAAAATGCAGAACTGCATTCTGTCGCGAAATACCCGGATATGATATCTGGATATTGATATCCGAATATGGTATCCGGATATGGGGTCTCTGATATCCGGATACAAATATCCGGATATGCCCCCGACATATATCCAGATATTCTGGATTTTTGATGAACAGTAAGGTACTGTTCATGTAGAGGTCTTGTATGGGTTTAAGGACCCTAGTTTGATGAAGTTGGACTTCTGTAAACACTTAACTAAGTCAGAATCAAGGGATTAAGGGCTTAAGGCTTTGTGGGAAGCCTTAAGACGTAAAACATAAAAGGAAAATATAGTCTTGATGTTTATGTTTATGAGCTTTGAATATTGACATGATTGTCGGTCTACAACAAATTGTGATTTCTGCTGTGTTGGACCTTGAGCTGTGAGGACTCTTGGCTGTGGATTGTTAGCTTGCAAGGTAAGCTTTCGTGTCCTCAGTTTAGCCATGTTGTGGTTCCACCATGTCCCATGGGGGTATGGTTATATGCATGCTGTGTTACATGCTTTTGATGTTTTAGAAATGCTATTGAGCTGTTATATGAAATGTGCCTTTATGATATGCATGTGGTGTCCACCTATACGGTAAGCCTGAGTATGTGGTACATACAATATGGTGAGGCCATGGGTGAGGTGCAAGCGGTGTTCCTTGTACTACTACGTGGGTAATAGACGTATTCCTGCATTTCTCTGGCTAGTAGAATAGTGATAACACACATGGCATGAATATTTGTTGCACTGCATAGTTTTGGAACTTATACTGATAAACTGCTTTAGGAACTTATATTGCACATGTAAGTGAGCTTGGGGTTGAAGATCCTTGAGGACCCCTTGTCTTACTGAGATTTCTTGTTTAGAGATCTCACCCCACGTTTGAGGACGCTTATTTCAGGTTCAGGGAACCCAGGGGTTGAGACTCCTAGTGGCAGGAGGCCAGAGCTTAGTTGATGCATGTTTTATGCTGCGAGCTGATGCTGGATGTTGTTTACTGCTTTTATGTTTTTAGCTTCATGTTATTATTGTCGCTTTTGAGACAGATGTTGGGCATTGTTGCCTTATTTGGTGAGCATGGGGTTTGTCCATGCCACATAGACTTGGTTATGTCTTGTTTTATTTAAAGTTGTAATAATGTATCAAGATTATTGTCCGGGTTATGTGTTGTAGTCCCGTGACTTAGATACTCACTTTATTTATGTAATGAGGTATTTCAGTTAGTTGTCTTGCAATTTACATACATGCGATGTTTTATGATAATTGATTAAGTAATCAACTTGGCTAAGTATTAATGATGTCATAATTGAATTAAAGAAAAAGTTATTCCGCAAAGTTTTAATTAAGCATGGCTTAATACGATAGTATGTTAAGAAATCGAGTTAACACGGGGTGTTACATTTTATGGTATCAGAGCACTTTCTAGGGAAAAGCCTGTATGTATTGCAATAACTTAGGATGTTTCGTTGCGTGTCTATCTTGTGTTCTCTCTGATTGGTGTGTATTACGATAATGCATATGTGACCACATTGCGTGGTCCTGACAACTCATTCTTTGTGTAATGATAAACCCCTAGTTCATCAGGTTTTTCAGCATAAATTAGTATCAATTTGTGTGATTAATTGGATGAAAAGGAGGTTAATGTCCTAGAAATCCCTCAAGTGCAAGTTCTGAAAGCTTTCTTGAAAATTTACACTGTCTTGTAGGGAAAGGAAGCCCAAAAAGCAGCAGAAAGAAGGAAGAAGATTTTGGAGAAAGGGAGAATGCCTAAGTGTTGAGTGCTAAAACGTCCACACAGAACGTTTTAGCGCGCTGCTACAAATTGAAGGCGAAAGTTGTTGGTGCTGAGCGCTAAAACATCCACACAGAACGTTTTAGCGCGTTGCTGCGAACTAAGAGAGAAAGTTTCTGGATCTCAGCGCTAAAACGTCCACACAGAACATTTTAGCGCGCTGCTGTTGGAAAAGTTTCGGGTCTTGGGCGCTAAAACCTCCTGAGAAAACGTTTTAGTGCCCTTATGTGAGAAAAGTCTCTGGTCTCGAATGCTAAAACGTTTAAATCAAGTTTTTTAGCGTTGGAGTCAGTTAAAAGCAGTTGAGAATTTGCCAGCCATGGACGCTAAAACGCCCATCAAGAATGTTTTAGCGCCCAATGCAATTAAAAGCAGTTGGACAAGCGTCAAGCCTGGACGTTAAAACGCCCATCAAAAACGTTTTAGCGCCCATGTTATTTTTCAGCAAAATTTGTAACACTATAAAAGGCAAAGGCCTTCACATTTTCTGATATATCTCTCTACCATATCTCTCTCTCCTACATCAGATCATCTGATCTTATTTATCTTTTTTACTTTCCAAATTCTTAGGAGTGGTGTGTTAGTGTTTCATATGCAATTGCACTTGAAGATTGAAGACTTACTATCATGACAATGGAGTTTGTTCTTTCTTCTTCTCTTGTCTTTATTTCAATTATGTCCGAGTAGAGTCCTTTGTATTCAATGGAACTCAAGTGTGAATTTATGAATGGTTAATTAGATATTTTGTTTCTCTATTATGTGATTTGTATGAAGTTGTCTTGATCAATTCTTCATGTTAATGGAATAGTGTAGAACAGACATGTTTACATTGTTCTATAGTTGACAACTTCATCATTAGTGTTTTAGTAGTCAAGACATTGATGCTATGATACTAGTGTAATCTTAAGACCTTAGTAATTAATGCATGTATTATGAAAGGAATCACCAAGACATTGGGGTTTCTGATTAATGTGTCTATCAGGGTAGTAAGACATTACATCCTGATGATAAGTAAAAGGTTGATTAACATCACATAGTAGATAATTCATGATGGAAATTGGTTCATCCATAAGTTCATGCTTGAGGTAAATTGACATCTGACTACTTGTTAAGTTATATTCATATTTTGTTTGTTTTGAAATTCTTTAATTTTATGCAATCTAAATTTCTAGTGACAAGAAATCTATGCAATTCAGAACTTTTCGGTTGATTCAACTCAATAACATTTGGTTAGTCAGTGCTTGACACAAATCCTCGTGGGAACGATATTTACTTATCATTTTATTACTTGTATGACTAGTGCACTTTCTAATCTGACAAAAAGTTTTTGGCGCCGTTGCTTGGGATTTGATGTTCAACATTGACAAATACCATTAGTTGTTGAGATTGAATCTTTTATTTTTCAGCATTTTATTTTTGTTGTATGAATTTTTGTTCTCTGGTAATTCTGGTGTATGCAAGGTACTATTGATCAAAACTCTTTATTGTTTGATCCAGAATTAGAAAGGACAATTAGAAGGAATAGAAGGGCAGCCAGAAGAAGGCAAGTATTGGAAAGTGGTGAACCAAGTACTACAGTACAGGAAGAAATTATGGCAGAAAATCGTGTGCAACCACCACAAAGGACACTGGGAGATTACATGACTCCTGCTGTCATTCCACCCATTGGAAGTGTGGTTAGACCTACTGTGGAGCCCAACAATTTCGAATTGAAACCTGCACTGGTACAGTTGGTGCAAAAGGAACAGTTTACTGGAACAAGTGCAGAAGATCCATATTTGCACATTGAGAATTTCTTGTTGTTGAGTGACACTGTGAAAATCAATGGAGAGACAAGAAATGCCATTTTGTTGAGGCTATTTACTCATTCACTAAAGGATGATGCCAGGAGATGGTTACGGTCACTGCTATAAGGAAGTATTACTACTTGGGAAGATCTGCAGATCAAGTTTTTGGCCAAATTCTTTTCAACATCCAAGAGGGAAAAGTTGAAGGATGAGATCATAGGATTCAAGCAGAAGGAGTCAGAGTCCATTTGTGAGGCCTGCGAAAGGTTCAAGACATTGTTGAGGAAATGTCCACAACATGGGATTGAAGTGTGGAATCAGGCAACAATCTTTCTACAAGGGATGACTACTAATACTAGGACATTGGTGAATGCCACTACTGGTCGGTCAGTTATCCAGGAAGATATCTGAGAGATCACTGGGCAAGTTCCCTGGTGATACAATGGTGAATCCAAAGGAGCATTGCAAAGCTATTATTACAAGAAGTGGGCTTGTGCTTTAACCGGTTCAGAAGAAAGTGGAAGGCAAGAAGGATGAAGAAGAAGTAATTGTTGAGGATGTAGTGGAAGATGATGAAAAAGAAACAGTGAAGGAAGATAAGAAAAAAGATGAGGTGGTAGTTGAAAATAACCCTTCACGTAAAAAGATGATGAAGTGGGAGAAGAAGAAAATGGCTGATAAGCAAGATCAGCCCATTAACTTGTCCCCATATGCCAAAGTTCCTTATCCTCAGAGGTTGAAGCAAGAAATCCAGAAACAACATTATGCAAGATTTCTGGATATCTTTAAGAAGTTGCAGATCAACATTCCATTTGCTAAGGCCTTAGAGAACATGCCTCACTATGCCAAGTTCATGAAGGATATTCTATCTAAGAAGAGGAAACTGGAGGATGGTGAGACAGTGGCCTTGACAGAAGATGTGGTGCCCTTATCCAGAAGAAGCTTTGATGGTCCTCAAAAGTTGAGGTCCATTAGGTACATATTGTTCCATCAAGCCCGAGTTTTAATTATAAATCACTCTCCTTAACCTCCTTCTTCCATGAGGAGCAATTGTTTTAAGAAGCAGACCAGAGCAATACGTGAAACGGGAATTAGAGTAGGCTTGGAGCAAATTAACATTATCTTTTTCACATATGATTATTGGGTTAATTTGTTTTGATCAGGAAACCTAAGACCTAACAAGAGGAGCTGCACATTTAGGAAGAAAGAGAGGTGTTGCGCAAATAAAGGGAGCATAAAGCCTGCTACAGTACAGAAAGAAAATAAAGGAAGCAATCAGCAGCCTCCACGTCAGCATTAGCAGAGAAGGTGGAGGTGTCTCCCTGCTACACTACAGAAGCAAGAAAAGGAAGCAATCAAGGGCCGCCACATGAGCTATAGCAGAAATAGTGGGCATGTCTCCCTGATCCCAGAATTCTTGCGCACAAAGAGAAACCAAAAGCAAGGGGGACCACTTCCATCAAGTGCTGCGTTGGCAAGGAGCAAGGCTGCGATTGGAGAATATTCCTATGAAGAGCTGAGTTGGCAATGAGCAGAGCTACCATTGGAGAGGATTTAGAGAAAGCACAACCCTTGATGAAGGGAACAGTGAGGATTAAATGAAGGGCCCTATAAAAGGAACATAGCAAACAACCAAAAGAGGCAGACATTCTAGGATTGTTTTTATTATTCCTTTTGTTTTTCTTTAGAAAAATGCTCACTAGGAGCTAACTTTCTTTAAGTAGGTAAGGGTTCCATAGAAGTAATCCCTTTTGTCTTAGGATAACTTTGTAAGGAACACATATTTTATAAATGAAATCTGAGTTGCTCTTTGGTTTAATATATTGATTCTGCGAAACCCCTTGGGCTGCAACCTCATCCTGGGACCACTCGGTCGATGAAACACTGAGAGGGGCGTGTTGAGCAGTCTCGATCTTGGGGTAGTTTAGCCTGAAGAAAGGAGGGAGAAACACCCGGAATGAGGAGCACTGCCATGTGAATCCATGCTCTTTTGAGAAGGCAGCATGGTTTCCTTGTGTGTAACTCTAAGACCGCTGGAGTAAGGTGGGAGCAAGGCCTTGCTCTCCTCTTACCCTAAGGCAAAGTAAAGGAAGGAGCAGATTCCACTTATAAAATATGCTACCAAGCAGGGTTAACCAAAGAGATGAAAATATGGAGCCCGTGAATACCTACTTAACTTTCTTAAAAACCAACCCCACACCAATCTTTTGTTACAACTCTTTCCACAACATTTTACTTGCGTCTACACTACTGATTTTACTCTCATCTCACTGATTACTTTTGAGCTACTTCAAATTGATGCTTTTATATTCGATGATCATACAAAGTTATCACCGCTCTCATCTAGGTTCAGAATGGTTAACATTGTTTAACTAGCTGACTAGAGATTGCTCCTTGTGAAGCTTGGTCGAGAATAGTGCTTTTCTTTATTTTATTGTTACAAATTAAGTTTCCTTGAACGTTTCTTACTTCACAATTGCTCCCTGAGGATGATAAATCTGGGGCTATAACACCCTATATTGCTTGACACGTACGCTTGCGTATAGTGGAAGAGGGTTGCTCTCAGTCAGACTAAATTGCTCCTGTTGGCAAATCTGACTGTTGCTCTGTGCTCTTGCTCCTACAATACAAATTATTCCTGAGCAGCTCGCGGTTCGACCAAGCAATTGGCGCCGTTGCCGGGGATCATTTGGCGAGAAAGGGCGTTTTAGAGGAAACACTGTTGATATTTTTGAATTTCTTTTTGAATTTAACCACTTCCCATTGTATGAGCACAGAACCTATAGAACTTGGACTGGAAATAATAGTTTTTGATCCAGAACCCGAGAGAACCTTCAGAAACAGAAGAAGAGTTCAAAGGTTAATAAATCATACAATGGCTGAAGTTTTAAATAACGGTGGGAATGGTAACAATGGAAACAATAACAATCATGAAAATGATGAAGGAATGAATGGAGGAAGAGGGCCATCGTTGAATGATATGGCTGCTCCCTTCAGAAATGGTCCAGAACGAGGTTATGTTCCTCCTCCGCTGAATGTCCCGAACTTTGAAATCAAACCTGCAATGTTCCAAATGATCATGAATGCTCGGAGCGATTTAAGGAATTAATACGAATATGTCCAAATCATGGAGTTTCTGATTGGGGCATTATTCACATGTTTTATCATGGCTTAACTCCACCATTGAAAGCCACTGTTGATGCGGCTGCAGGGGGAGATCTTCTGGATTTTACTTATCCGGAACTTACCGGTTATTAGAAAAAGTTTCAAAAAAACATGTTCAATGGCCTACCACACGGGACCATGCTCCCAAAAAGGCAGGAGTTCTGAAGCTAAGTTCAACTGATGCTCTTTCGGCTCAGATGGCTTCGCTCTAGAACACTATAAAAAACTGGAAGCCCATGGAACACAAAGGACCAACCGAGCAACTTCTCTTAACTCAATCAAGACAAAGTTGCTCCGTTTGTGAAGCTCCTCATGAAACTGAAGAATGTAAAAATTTGGCTGGTGTGTGTTATGCAGGTGGTTATGACAATAACTACAGGAGCAATGACAACCGGGGATGGAAGAGTCAGAACAATGTTGGAGGTAGTGAAGGAAACTACCAGAATCGACCCCCATATGCCAAGCAGAACCATCAAAACTGGGATAAGGGTGAAGGGAAGTCCCAATCCTTTGAGACTTGTGTCAAGGAATACATGAACAAGAACAGTGCAGCCATGAGAAGCCTAGAGACCCAAATTGGTCAGTTGGCTGGAGCACTCAAACAGAGGCAACCAGGGACACTCCCTAGTGACACAGAGAAACCATCCCAGGAAGATCAGGAGCATTGTAATGCGGTAAGTTTACGAGATGGAAAAATTCTGCCACCTCCAGATTTAGTGGCACGGTCTCGTAAACGCCAATCAGCAAGCCAACCGTTGGAAGAAGAAGTCGAGGGAACTACTGACCCTCAAGTTCAGACAGAACCCAAGGAGAAGGTTCAGAAGGATGAAATCACACCCGAGGCCACAACACCCGGAGTGGATGATGGAGCAATGAAGGACAAGGAACCAGTTTCGATCCCAACTTATGTCCCACCATGCAAAAGAAGGAGTGAACCCATTGAGCCTCCCTTTCCACAGAGGTTGAAAAAGCAGCATGAAGATAGGCAGTTTAGCAAGTCTTTAGACTTGTTGAAACAACTTCACATAAATGTCCCTCTGGTGGAGGCTCTGGAACAAATGCCTTCATATGCAAAATTTATGAAGGATGTTTTGTCAAAAAAAAAAGAAGGATTGAGGAGTTTGAGACTGTAGCCCTCACTGAAGAATCATGAAAGTACCTGACTAAGATTCCTCCCAAACTGAAGGATCCTGGAGTATTTACTATTCCATGTACAGTTGGGAAGAACTATCTTGGTCAAGCACTTTGCGATCTGGGCTCGAGTGTAAATTTAATGCCAGCCTCTATCTTCAAGCAGCTCGACATAGGAGCAGCAAGACCAACCACAGTCACTCTCCAACTTGCAATCGATCCATAGCTAAGCCAGAAGGAAAAATCGAGAATGTCCTTGTCCAAGTAGATAAATTCATTCTACCAGCCGATTTCATCATATTGGATTTTGAGGCAGAACAAGAAGTTCCAATAATTCTTGGCAGACCATTCCTTGCTACTGGCGATGCTGTCATAAACGTTAAAAAGGGCGAACTTTCCATGAGTGTGAATGGAGAGGAGGTAAAGTTTAATGTCATGAAAGCAATGAAGTTTGATGAAGATAACACTGAGGAATGCTCCAGCATTTCAACTCTTGATTTGATCATAAGAGAAGAACAACAGGAGCATTTGCAGTCAGAAATAGGCATAAGGACTTTGAAGAACTGGAGGAGTATCTGGTGTCCATCAGTTCTGTACACATTGGAGAGAAGAAGGAAAGGATCTTTGAATCCTTGAACTGATCGGAGCAAGAGCAAACACCAAAACTGCCCTCAGTAGAGCAGCCACCTCACTTGGAGTTAAAACCCTTGCGTGAACACCTGAAGTACATTTATTTGGGTAAAGAAGACACTCTCCCTGTGATTATTTCTTCTTTACTAACTCATGAACAGGAACTGCAGCTCACACAGAAGCTCAAAGACTACAGAGGAGCAATCGGCTAGACAATGGCTGATATAAAGGGAATTAGCCCAGCAGTTTGCATGCATAAAATTCTGCTCCAAGATCCTGATAGCTCCTCTGTAGAACATCAAAGGAGACTGAACCCTAATATGAAGGAGGTAGTAAGAAAGGAAATCATCAAATGGCATGCAAGTATAATATATCCTATCTCTGATAGCAAATGGGTTGCTCATGTGCAATGTGTTCCAAAAAAGGGTGGCATTACTGTGATTGAAGATGACAAACATGAGTTAATAGCCACCAAAAAGATAACTGGGTGGAGGATTTGTCAAGATTATAGGAAGTTGAATAATGCAACCCGAAAGGATCATTTCCCTCTTCCTTTTATTGATCAAATGCTTGATCACTTGGCTGGGAAAGAATTCTTTTGTTTCTTAGATGGGTATTCGGGATACAACCAAATCCCGGTTTCTCCGGAGGATCAGCACAAAACCACCTTTACATGCCCTTTTGGGACATTTGCATTCAGAAGAATGCCATTTTGACTGTGTAATGCTCCCGCAGCTTTTCAAAGATGCATGTTTGCCTTATTCACTGATTTAGTAGGAGAAGCAATAGAGATTTTCATGGACGATTTTTTTGTTATTGGCTGCTCTTTTTCTACTTGTCTTAATAACCTTGAACAGGTATTGGAAAGATGTGTCAAGAGCAATCTAGTGCTGAACTGGGAAAAATGCCACTTCATGGTGAGAGAAGGCATTGTGCTAGGACACAAGATCTCAAGCAAAGGCCTCGAAGTGGACAAAGCCAAGGTGGAGGCAATTGAGAAGCTACCTCCCCCGACCACAGTGAAAGGGATTAGAAGCTTCTTAGGACATGCTGGGTTCTACAGGCGCTTCATTAAAGACTTTTCCAAGATTGCCAAACCACTCTATGAACTTCTGGAGCAAGATAGGAAGTTCAATTTTGATGAAAAATGCATGACAGCCTTCCTGGAGCTCAAGTCAAGGCTGGTGTCTGCTCCTATCATTCAAAGCCCTGATTGGAGTCTTCCTTTCGAATTGATGTGTGACGCAAGCTATTTCGGCTTAGGAGTAGTACTTGGGCAACGGAAGGATAAAATTTTCATAACTGTGTACTACGCTAGCAAAACCCTTACTCCGGCATAGGCCAACTACACAGTAACGGAGAAGGAAATGTTGGCAGTTGTTTTTGCATGTGACAAATTCAGATCATATTTGATATGCTCTAAGGTTACAGTATTCACTGATCATTCAGCAATTAGGCAACTCTTTGCCAAAAAGGATGCAAAACCAAGATTGATCAGATGGGTACTATTTCTCCAAGAATTTGATCTTGAGATTAAGGACCGGAAAGGAAGTGACAATAAGGTCGCTGATCACCTATCTCGATTAGAGAGGAGGAGTTCACAAGAAGAAGATCAGATCAAAGAAACATTCCCTGATGAGCAACTACTAATGATCTCTGAAAGGAATGCTCCTTGGTTTGCCGATATTGCAAATTACTTGGCTGCTGGTATAGAGCCGTATCATTTAAGTTACCAAGGAAGAAGGAGATTCCATCATGAAGCCAAGCAATATTTTTGGGATGACCCTTCGCTTTATAAGAGGTGTTCCGACCAACTACTGCGAAGATGCATTCCTGAAGAAGAGCAACAGAAGATACTGGAGCAATGCCACAGTTTCCCTTATGGGGGACATTTTACCGGAGCAAGAACAACAGCTAAAGTACTACAGTCAGGTATGTACTGGCCTTCCCTGTTTAAAGATGCTAATATCTTTGTCAAAAAATGTGACAGATGTCAAAGAGCAGGGAACATTACAAGAAAGCATGAAATGCCCCTCGTTCCAATAATGGAGATTGAGTTGTTTGATGTGTGGGGCATTGATTTCATGGGACCTTTCCCACTTTATTTTGGGAACAAATATATACTTGTTGCAGTCGACTATGTGTCGAAATGGGTAGAAGCCATTGCTACCCCCACCAATGATGCCAGGATTGTGCTGAAGTTCATCAAGAAAAACATTTTCACCCGATTTGGAAACCCCCAGAGCAGTCATCAGTGATGGGGGTACACATTTTGTGAATAGACAATTCCAATCACTTCTGAAGAAATATGGAGTGCAACACAAAATTGCCACCCCCTACCACCCACAGACCAGTGGGCAGGTGGAGGTGTCCAACAGGGAAAAAAAGAATCCTGGAAAAGGTGGTGAACCCAGACAGGAAGGATTGGTCCAGCAAGCTAGATGACTCCCTATGGGCATATCGAACAGCTTACCGAACACCTATCGGTTGCTCCCCCTATAAACTGGTGTTTGGAAAAGCTTGCCATTTACCTCTGGAACTCCAACACAAGGCATTTTGGGAGATCACTTTGTTAAACATGGATGTCGAGTTGGCTGGGGAAAAGAGGTTGCTCCAACTAAATGAACTGGAAGAATTTCGAAGCAATGCATATGAAAATGCCAACCTCTACAAGGAGCAAATGAAAAAGTGGCACGATAAAAAGCTGATCGACAAGGAGCTAGAAGTTGGAGACAAGGTGTTGCTGTATCGATCCAGACTAAAATTGTTCCCTGGGAAGCTGAAATCAAGATGGGAAGGACCTTATGAAATTACGGAAGCATTCCCCAATAGAGCATTTACCATTGCTCATGAGACTTCCGGAGCAACGTTTTGGGTGAATGGACACAGACTCAAAACGTACAGCAGGGGGATCACTGAGCATGATGAACAGACTTATCATCTCAATGACCCAGCCAAAGTTTGAACAAGGGAGCATCAAGTCGAGCTAGGACTATAAACGAAGCGCTACTGGGAGACAACCCAGATTTTTATGTTTTGTTTAAAAATAAGAAAATCTTTTGCTAACCATTGCAGGAAGCTAGTTTTGGGGTTGCTCTTGAGCAACCTGATCCCAAAAACAAGGAGCAACCGACACCTAGAACTTAGTTCTTCTGAACTCAAACTCTAGAGTAGGTTGTTCCCACTTGCACCTTTTCATCCAAAGGCCTGCAATGGGCCGCAGATTACACAGAAGAAGGAAGATTGAGCGGCTGAAGCAATCGACTGGACAATAGCTCCTGGTCGTAGCTGTCACACCACTCCAATCAAACAGAGGTGGCAGTTTTCAAAAAATGAAGGAACCGTCAGAGCAGAGGACAGTTGCTTTTCCCACACGCATTAAAGACCCACGTTCCCCCTCCCCTGTCCACCACTCACCGTAACTCACATCCCCTTCTCTCTTCCCTTTATAAACAAACATCAACCCACCTTCTTCATACCTGCAACTCTTTCAACTCTCAGAGAGCAAAATCTTTTACTTCTTACCACACTCCCCTAACTCAGAGCTTACACCATGACACGCCAAAAAGCCATCATCCTTGTTGCTTCCGCTTCGAACAAAAGAACCCGAACAGGGAAGAAGCTTAAGGCGGGAAACACCACAATAGACCGGACAATCATGCCTGAAAGAGGCATCGTCTTCAACTCCAAGCATGGAGAACTCGAACGGTGGATGACAGAAGATATAACAACGCTGGACTGGGAGCTGTTCGTTGAACCTCCCTCAAGAGCTCGTACTGAGCTCGTACAGAGTTCGTAACTGCATTCTTGGAGGGAGTAAAGAGAGAAGATCTCCCAAAGCTCCTCATCAAAGGAGTGAAGGTGGACTTCTCTCCTGAGGAGATCAACGAAGCCTACAACACGGCTTCAGTTCCCACCGAACAAGACGCGTTCGAAAGATACTGTGCTGGCCGAGGAGATGAGGCCATGACTGGGGAAGTGCTCCACGAAATAGGCACAAAGGGAGCAACTTGGGGAACCAGGGAATCCATCCTGAGGAAACACAGCA
>JAVKPL010001044.1:15000-16276 GCA_032173675.1 Gastrolobium villosum
CATCCCGCATCGCAATCCTCTTCATTGATCTGAATAACATAACTCCACACGTAACAGCCTCATTACTTTATAACTGACTCATTAATCATTGATATGAATAACATAACTCCACACATAACAGCCTCATTACTTTATAACTAACTCATTAATATCATCCAAGTTTCATCCCGCATCGCAATCCTCTTCATTGATCTGAATAACATAACTCCACACGTAACAGCCTCATTACTTTATAACTGACTCATTAATCATTGATATGAATAACATAACTCCACACATAACAGCCTCATTACTTTATAACTAACTCATTAATATCATCCAAGTTTCATCCCGCATCGCAATCCTCTTCATTGATCTGAATAACATAACTCCACACGTAACAGCCTCATTACTTTATAACTGACTCATTAATCATTGATATGAATAACATAACTCCACACATAACAGCCTCATTACTTTATAACTAACTCATTAATATCATCCAAGTTTCATCCCGCATCGCAATCCTCTTCATTGATCTGAATAACATAACTCCACACGTAACAGCCTCATTACTTTATAACTGACTCATTAATCATTGATATGAATAACATAACTCCACACATAACAGCCTCATTACTTTATAACTAACTCATTAATATCATCCAAGTTTCATCCCGCATCGCAATCCTCTTCATTGATCTAAATAACATAACTCCACACGTAACAGCCTCATTACTTTATAACTGACTCATTAATCATTGATATGAATAACATAACTCCACACATAACAGCCTCATTACTTTATAACTAACTCATTAATATCATCCAAGTTTCATCCCGCATCGCAATCCTCTTCATTGATCTGAATAACATAACTCCACACGTAACAGCCTCATTACTTTATAACTGACTCATTAATCATTGATATGAATAACATAACTCCACACATAACAGCCTCATTACTTTATAACTAACTCATTAATATCATCCAAGTTTCATCCCGCATCGCAATCCTCTTCATTGATCTGAATAACATAACTCCACACGTAACAGCCTCATTACTTTATAACTGACTCATTAATCATTGATATGAATAACATAACTCCACACATAACAGCCTCATTACTTTATAACTAACTCATTAATATCATCCAAGTTTCATCCCGCATCGCAATCCTCTTCATTGATCTGAATAACATAACTCCACACGTAACAGCCTCATTACTTTATAACTGACTCATTAATCATTGATATGAATAACATAACTCCACACATAACAACCTCATTACTTTAT
>JAVKPL010001045.1:0-16011 GCA_032173675.1 Gastrolobium villosum
AAACAAATTCCATCGAAAACGGATTAATAAAATAAATGCAAAAGAAATTGGTTTTGGGAAGTTTTTCGACGGAAAATGAATTCCGTCGAAAATGGATGAATAAAATAAATGCAAAAGAAATTAATTTTGTGAAGTTTTTTTTACGTAAAACGGTTTCCGTCGAAAATGGATGAATAAAATAAACGCACAAGAAATTGATATTGTGAAATTTTTTGATGGAAAACTGATTCCGTCGAAAATGGATGAATAAAATGAATGTAAAAGAAATTGATTTTACAAAGTTTTTCGACGAAAAATGGATTTCGTCGAAGATTTTTGACGAAAAATGTGTTCCGTCGAAAACGGATGAATAAAATAAATGCAAAAGAAATTGATTTTGCGAAGTTTTTTTCGACGAAAAATTTTGGATTTCGTCGAAAAGATTTTTGACGAAAAATGTATTCCGTCGAAAACGGATGAATAAAATAAATGCAAAAGAAATTGATTTTGCGAAGTTTTTCGACGGAATACAAATTCCTTCGAAAACGGATGAATAAAATAAATGCAAAAAGAAATTGATTTTGTGAAGTTTTTCGACGGAAAATGGATTCCGTCGAAGATTTTTGACAGAAAATGAATTCCGTCAAAAACGGATGAATAAGATAAATGGAAAAGAAATTCATTTTGTTAAGTTTTTTGACGGAAAATGGATTCCATCGAAAACGGATGAATAAAATAAATGCAAAAGAAATTGATTTTGTGTTGTTTTTCGAAGGAAAATGGATTCCGTTGAAAACAGATGAATAAAATAAATGGAAAAGAAATTGATTTTGTGAAGTTTTTCGACGAAAAAGGAAATCAGTCGAAGATTTTTGACGGAAAACGAATTTCGTCGAAAATGGATGAATTAAATTAATGCAAAAGAAATTTATTTTGTGAAGTTTTTCGAAGGAAAACGGATTCCGTAGAAGATTCTTGACAGAAAATAGATTTTGTCGAAGATTTTTGACGGAAAATGAATTCCATCGAAAACGGATGAAAAAAATAAATGCAAAAGAAATTGATTTTGTGAAGTTTTTCGATGGAAAACGGATTCCGTCGAAAATGGATGAATAAAATAAGTGCAAAAGAAATTGATTTTGTAAGTTTTTCGACGGAAAATGGATTCCGTCGAAGATTTTTGACGAAAAATGTATTCTGTCGAAAATGGATGAATTAAATTAATGCAAAAGAAATTTATTTTGTGAAGTTTTTCGACGGAAAACGGATTCCGTAGAAGATTCTTGACAGAAAATGTATTTCGTCGAAGATTTTTGACGGAAAATGAATTCCATCGAAAATGGATGAATAAAATAAATGCAAAAGAAATTTATTTTGTGAAGTTTTTCGATGGAAAACGGATTCCGTCGAAAATGGATGAATAAAATAAATGCAAAAGAAATTGATTTTGTAAGTTTTTCGACGGAAAATGGATTCCGTCGAAGATTTTTGACTAAAAATGTATTCTGTCGAAAATGGATGAATTAAATTAATGCAAAAGAAATTTATTTTGTGAATTTTTTCGACGGAAAACGAATTCCGTCGAAAATGGATGAATAAAATAAATGCAAAAGAAATTAATTTTGTGAAGTTTTTTTGACGGAAAATGAATTCCGTCGAAAATGGATGAATAAAATAAATGCAAAAGAAATTGATATTGTGAAATTTTTTGATGGAATGCGGATTCCGTCGAAAATGGATGAATAAAATAAATGCAAAAGAAATTGATTTTATGAAGTTTTTCGACGAAAAACAAATTCCATCGAAAACGGATTAATAAAATAAATGCAAAAGAAATTGGTTTTGTGAAGTTTTTCGACGGAAAATGAATTCCGTCGAAAATGGATGAATAAAATAAATGCAAAAGAAATTGATTGTATGAAGTTTTTCGTCGGAAAACGGATTCTGTCGAAAACGGATTAATAAAATAAATGCAAAAGAAATTGGTTTTGAGAAGTTTTTCGTCGGAAAATGGATTCCGTCGAAAATGGATGAATAAAATAAATGCAAAAGAAATTAATTTTGTGAAGTTTTTTTTACGTAAAACGGATTCCGTCAAAATGGATGAATAAAATAAACGCATAAGAAATTGATATTGTGAAATTTTTTGATGGAAAACGGATTCCGTCGAAAATGGATGAATAAAATAAATGCAAAAAAAATTGATTTTACAAAGTTTTTCGACGAAAAATGGATTTCGTCGAAGATTTTTGACGCAAAATGTATTCCGTCGAAAACGGATGAATAAAATAAATGCAAAAGAAATTGATTTTGCGAAGTTTTTCGACGAAAAAAAAATTCCTTCGAAAACGGATGAATAAAATAAATGCAAAAGAAATTGATTTTGTGAAGTTTTTCGACGGAAAATGGATTCCGTCGAAGATTTTTGACAGAAAATGAATTCCGTCGAAAATGGATGAATAAGATAATGGAAAAGAAATTCATTTTGTTAAGTTTTTTGACGGAAAACGGATTCCATTGAAAACGGATGAATAAAATAAATGCAAAAGAAATTGATTTTGTGTTGTTTTTCGAAGGAAAATGGATTCCGTTGAAGATTTTTGACGGAAAATGAATTCCATCGAAAATGGATGAATAAAATAAATGCAAAAGAAATTGATTTTGTGATGTTTTTCGACGGAAAATGGATTCCGTAGAAGATTTTTGACGGAAAACGAATTTCGTCGAAAATGGATGAATAAAATAAATGCAAAAGAAATTGATTTTGTGAAGTTTTTCGACGGAAAACGGATTTCGTAGAAGATTCTTGACAGAAAATGGATTTTGTCGAAGATTTTTGACGGAAAATGAATTCCATCGAAAACGGATGAATAAAATAAATGCAAAAGAAATTGATTTTGTGAAGTTTTTCGATGGAAAACGGATTCCGTCGAAAATGGATGAATAAAATAAATGCAAAAGAAATTGATTTTGTAAGTTTTTCGACGGAAAATGGATTCCGTCGAAGATTTTTGAAGAAAAATGTATTCTGTCGAAAATGGATGAATAAAATAAATGCAAAAGAAATTAATTTTGTGAAGTTTTTTTGAAGGAAAATGAATTCCGTCGAAAATGGATGAATATAATAAAGGCAAAAGAAATTGATATTGTGAAATTTTTTGATGGAAAACGGATTCCGTCGAAAATGGATGAATAAAATAAATGCAAAAGAAATTGATTTTATGAAGTTTTTCGACGGAAAACAAATTCCATCGAAAACGGATTAATAAAATAAATGCAAAAGAAATTGGTTTTGTGAAGTTTTTCGACGGAAAATGAATTCCGTCGAAAATGGATGAATAAAATAAATGCAAAAGAAATTAATTTTGTGAAGTTTTTTTTACGTAAAACGGATTCCGTCGAAAATGGATGAACAAAATAAACGCACAAGAAATTGATATTGTGAAATTTTTTGATGGAAAACTGATTCCGTCGAAAATGGATGAATAAAATGAATGTAAAAGAAATTGATTTTACAAAGTTTTTCGACGAAAAATGGATTTCGTCGAAGATTTTTGACGAAAATTGTGTTCCGTCGAAAACGGATGAATAAAATAAATGCAAAAGAAATTGATTTTGCGAAGTTTTTCGACGGAAAACAAATTCCTTCGAAAACGGATGAATAAAATAAATGCAAAAAGAAATTGATTTTGTGAAGTTTTTCGACGGAAAATGGATTCCGTCGAAGATTTTTGACGAAAAATGTATTCCGTCGAAAACGGATGAATAAAATAAATGCAAAAGAAATTGATTTTGCGAAGTTTTTCGACGGAAAACAAATTCCTTCGAAAACGGATGAATAAAATAAATGCAAAAAGAAATTGATTTTGTGAAGTTTTTCGACGAAAAGGAAATCAGTCGAAGATTTTTGACGGAAAACGAATTTCGTCGAAAATGGATGAATTAAATTAATGCAAAAGAAATTTATTTTGTGAAGTTTTTCGACGGAAAACGGATTCCGTAGAAGATTCTTGACAGAAAATGGATTTCGTCGAAGATTTTTGACGGAAAATGAATTCCATCGAAAATGGATGAATAAAATAAATGCAAAAGAAATTTATTTTGTGAAGTTTTTCGATGGAAAACGGATTCCGTCGAAAATGGATGAATAAAATAAATGCAAAAGAAATTGATTTTGTAAGTTTTTCGACGGAAAATGGATTCCGTCGAAGATTTTTGACTAAAAATGTATTCTGTCGAAAATGGATGAATTAAATTAATGCAAAAGAAATTTATTTTGTGAATTTTTTCGACGGAAAACGAATTCCGTCGAAAATGGATGAATAAAATAAATGCAAAAGAAATTAATTTTGTGAAGTTTTTTTGACGGAAAATGAATTCCGTCGAAAATGGATGAATAAAATAAATGCAAAAGAAATTGATATTGTGAAATTTTTTGATGGAATGCGGATTCCGTCGAAAATGGATGAATAAAATAAATGCAAAAGAAATTGATTTTATGAAGTTTTTCGACGAAAAACAAATTCCATCGAAAACGGATTAATAAAATAAATGCAAAAGAAATTGGTTTTGTGAAGTTTTTCGACGGAAAATGAATTCCGTCGAAAATGGATGAATAAAATAAATGCAAAAGAAATTGATTGTATGAAGTTTTTCGTCGGAAAACGGATTCTGTCGAAAACGGATTAATAAAATAAATGCAAAAGAAATTGGTTTTGTGAAGTTTTTCGATGGAAAATGAATTCCGTCGAAAATGGATGAATTAAATAAATGCAAAAGAAATTAATTTTGTGAAGTTTTTTTTACGTAAAACGGATTCCGTCAAAATGGATGAATAAAATAAACGCATAAGAAATTGATATTGTGAAATTTTTTGATGGAAAACGGATTCCGTCGAAAATGGATGAATAAAATAAATGCAAAAAAAATTGATTTTACAAAGTTTTTCGACGAAAAATGGATTTCGTCGAAGATTTTTGACGCAAAATGTATTCCGTCGAAAACGGATGAATAAAATAAATGCAAAACAAATTGATTTTGCGAAGTTTTTCGACGAAAAAAAATTCCTTCGAAAACGGATGAATAAAATAAATGCAAAAGAAATTGATTTTGTGAAGTTTTCGACGGAAAATGGATTCCGTCGAAGATTTTTGATGGCAAATGAATTCCGTCGAAAACGGATGAATAAAATAAATGCAAAAGAAATTGATATTGTGAAGTTTTTTGATGGAAAACGGATTCCATTGAAAACGGATGAATAAAATAAATGCAAAAGAAATTGATTTTGTGTTGTTTTTCGAAGGAAAATGGATTCCGTTGAAGACGGATGAATAAAATAAATGGAAAAGAAATTGATTTTGTGAAGTTTTTCGACGAAAAAGGAAATCAGTCGAAGATTTTTGACGGAAAACGAATTCCGTCGAAAATGGATGAATAAAATAAATGCAAAAGAAATTGATTTTGTGAAGTTTTTCGACGGAAAACGGATTCCGTAGAAGATTCTTGACAGAAAATAGATTTTGTCGAAGATTTTTGACGGAAAATGAATTCCATCGAAAACGGATGAAAAAAATAAATGCAAAAGAAATTGATTTTGTGAAGTTTTTCGACGGAAAATGGATTCCGTCGAAAATGGATGAATAAAATAAATGCAAAAGAAATTGATTTTGTAAGTTTTTCGACGGAAAATGGATTCCGTCGAAGATTTTTGAAGAAAAATGTATTCTGTCGAAAATGGATGAATAAAATAAATGCAAAAGAAATTAATTTTGTGAAGTTTTTTTGAAGGAAAATGAATTCCGTCGAAAATGGATGAATAAAATAAATGCAAAAGAAATTGATATTGTGAAATTTTTTGATGGAAAACGGATTCCGTCGAAAATGGATGAATAAAATAAATGCAAAAGAAATTGATTTTATGAAGTTTTTCGACGGAAAACAAATTCCATCGAAAACGGATTAATAAAATAAATGCAAAAGAAATTGGTTTTGTGAAGTTTTTCGACGGAAAATGAATTCCGTCGAAAATGGATGAATAAAATAAATGCAAAAGAAATTAATTTTGTGAAGATGGAAAAGAAATTCATTTTGTTAAGTTTTTTGACGGAAAATGGATTCCATCGAAAACGGATGAATAAAATAAATGCAAAAGAAATTGATTTTGTGTTGCTTTTCGAGGGAAAATGGATTCCGTTGAAAACAGATGAATAAAATAAATGGAAAAGAAATTAATTTTGTGAAGTTTTTCGACGAAAAAGGAAATCAGTCGAAGATTTTTGACGGAAAACGAATTTCGTCTAAAATGGATGAATTAAATTAATGCAAAAGAAATTTATTTTGTGAAGTTTTTCGACGGAAAACGGATTCCGTAGAAGATTCTTGACAGAAAATGGATTTCGTCGAAGATTTTTGACGGAAAATGAATTCCATCGAAAACGGATGAATAAAATAAATGCAAAAGAAATTGATTTTGTGTTGTTTTTCGAAGGAAAATGGATTCCGTTGAAAACAGATGAATAAAATAAATGGAAAATAAATTGATTTTGTGAAGTTTTTCGACGAAAAAGGAAATCAGTCGAAGATTTTTGACGGAAAACGAATTTCGTCTAAAATGGATGAATTAAATTAATGCAAAAGAAATTTATTTTGTGAAGTTTTTCGACGGAAAACGGATTCCGTAGAAGATTCTTGACAGAAAATGGATTTCGTCGAAGATTTTTGACGGAAAATGAATTCCATCGAAAATGGATGAATAAAATAAATGCAAAAGAAATTTATTTTGTGAATTTTTTCGACGGAAAACGAATTCCGTCGAAAATGGATGAATAAAATAAATGCAAAAGAAATTAATTTTGTGAAGTTTTTTTGACGGAAAATGAATTCCGTCGAAAATGGATGAATAAAATAAATGCAAAAGAAATTGATATTGTGAAATTTTTTGATGGAAAGCGTATTCCGTCGAAAATGTATGAATAAAATAAATGCAAAAGAAATTGATTTTATGAAGTTTTTCGACGGAAAACAAATTCCATCGAAAACGGATTAATAAAATAAATGCAAAAGAAATTGGTTTTGTGAAGTTTTTCGACGGAAAATGAATTCCGTCGAAAATGGATGAATAAAATAAATGCAAAAGAAATTGATTGTATGAAGTTTTTCGTCGGAAAACGGATTCCGTCGAAAACGGATTAATAAAATAAATGCAAAAGAAATTGGTTTTGTGAAGTTTTTCGATGGAAAATGAATTCCGTCGAAAATGGATGAATTAAATAAATGCAAAAGAAATTAATTTTGTGAAGTTTTTTTTACGTAAAACGGATTCCGTCAAAAATGGATGAATAAAATAAACGCATAAGAAATTGATATTGTGAAATTTTTTGATGGAAAATGGATTCCGTCGAAAATGGATGAATAAAATAAATGCAAAAGAAATTGATTTTACAAAGTTTTTCGACGAAAAATGGATTTCGTCGAAGATTTTTGACGCAAAATGTATTCCGTCGAAAACGGATGAATAAAATAAATGCAAAAGAAATTGATTTTGCGAAGTTTTTCGACGGAAAAAAAATTCCTTCGAAAACGGATGAATAAAATAAATGCAAAAAGAAATTGATTTTGTGAAGTTTTTCGACGGAAAATGGATTCCGTCGAAGATTTTTGACAGGAAATGAATTCCGTCGACAACGGATGAATAAGATAATGGAAAAGAAATTCATTTTGTTAAGTTTTTTGATGGAAAACGGATTCCATTGAAAACGGATGAATAAAATAAATGCAAAAGAAATTGATTTTGTGTTGTTTTTCGAAGGAAAATGGATTCCGTTGAAGACGGATGAATAAAATAAATGGAAAAGAAATTGATTTTGTGAAGTTTTTCGACGAAAAAAGGAAATCAGTTGAAGATTTTTGACGGAAAATGAATTCTGTCGAAAATGCGAAAGAAATTAATTTGTTAAGTTTTTTTGACGGAAAACGGATTCCGTCGAAAATGGATGAATAAAATAAATGCAAAAGAAATTGAATTTATGAATTTTTTCGACGAAAAATGGATTCTGTCGAAGATTTTTTACGAAAAATGTATTCCGTCGAAAACGGATGAATAAAATAAATGCAAAAGAAATTGTTTTGTGAAGTTTTTAGACGGAAAACAAATTCCGTCGAAATCCGATGAATAAAATAAATGCAAAAGAAATTGATTCCGTGAAGTTTTTTGACGGAAAATGGATTCCGTCGCAGATTTTTGATGGAAAATGAATTCCATCGAAAACGGATGAATAAAATAAATGCAAAAGAAATTGATTTTGTGAAGTTTTTCGATGGAAAATGGATTCCGTCGAAGATTTTTGACAGAAAATGAATTCCGTCGAAAACGGATGAATAAAATAAATGCAAAAGAAATTGATTTTGTGAAGTTTTTCTACGAAAAACGAATTCCGTTGAAAATGGATTAATAAAATAAATGCAAAAGAAATTGATTTTGTGAAGTTTTTCGACGGAAAAAGGATTCCGTCGAAGATTTTGGACGGAAAATGAATACCGTCGAAAATGGATGAATAAAATAAATGCAAAAGAAATTGATTTTGTGAAGTTTTTTTGACGGAAAATGAATTCCGTCGAAAATGGATGAATAAAATAAATGCAAAAGAAATTGATATTGTGAGATTTTTTGATGGAAAATGGATTCCGTCGAAAATGGATGAATAAAATAAACGCACAAGAAATTGATATTGTGAAATTTTTTGATGGAAAACTAATTCCGTCGAAAATGGATGAATAAAATAAATGCAAAAGAAATTGATTTTGTGAAGTTTTTCGATGGAAAACAAATTCCATCGAAAACGAATTAATAAAATAAATGCAAAAGAAATTGGTTTTGTGAAGTTTTTCGACGGAAAATGAATTCCGTCGAAAACAGATGAATAAAATAAATGCAAAAGAAATTGATTGTATGAAGTTTTTCGTCGGAAAACGGATTCCGTCGAAAACGGATTAATAAAATAAATGCAAAAGAAATTGGTTTTGTGAAGTTTTTCGATGGAAAATAATTCCGTCGAAAATGGATGAATTAAATAAATGCAAAAGAAATTAATTTTGTGAAGTTTTTTTTACGTAAAACGGATTCCGTCAAAAATGGATGAATAAAATAAACGCATAAGAAATTGATATTGTGAAATTTTTTGATGGAAAACGGATTCCGTCGAAAATGGATGAATAAAATAAATGCAAAAGAAATTGATTTTACAAAGTTTTTCGACGAAAAATGGATTTCGTCGAAGTTTTTTGACGCAAAATGTATTCCGTCGAAAACGGATGAATAAAATAAATCCAAAAGAAATTGATTTTGCGAAGTTTTTCGACGGAAAACAAATTCCTTCGAAAACGGATGAATAAAATAAATGCAAAAAGAAATTGATTTTGTGAAGTTTTTCGACGGAAAATGGACTCCGTCGAAGATTTTTGATGGAAAATGAATTCCGTCGACAACGGATGAATAAAATAAATGGAAAAGAAATTCATTTTGTTAAGTTTTTTGATGGAAAACGGATTCCATTGAAAACGGATGAATAAAATAAATGCAAAAGAAATTGAATGGAAAACGGATTCCATTGAAAACGGATGAATAAAATAAATGCAAAAGAAATTGATTTTGTGTTGTTTTTCGAAGGAAAATGGATGAATAAGATAAATGCAAAAGAAATTGATTTTGTGAAGTTTTTAGACGGAAAACAAATTCCGTCGAAATCTGATGAATAAAATAAATGCAAAAGAAATTGATTCCGTGATGTTTTTCGACGGAAAATGGATTCCGTCGAAGATTTTTGATTGAAATTGGATTCCGTCGAAGATTTTTGAAGGAAAATGAATTCCATCGAAAACGGATGAATAAAATTAATGCAAAAGAAATTGATTTTGTGAAGTTTTTCGACGGAAAATGGATTCCGTAGAAGATTTTTTGACAGAAAATGAATTCCGTCGAAAATGGATGAATAAAATAAATGCAAAAGAAATTGATTTTGTGAAGTTTTTCGACGGAAAACGGATTCCGTCGAAAATGGATGAATAAAATAAATGCAAAAGAAATTGATTTTGTAAGTTATTCGACGGAAAATGGATTCCGTCGAAGATTTTTGACGAAAAATGTATTCTGTCGAAAATGGATGAATTAAATTAATGCAAAAGAAATTTATTTTGTGAAGTTTTTCGACGGAAAATGGATTCCGTCGAATATGGATGAATAAAATAAACGCACAAGAAATTGATATTGTGAAATTTTTTGATGGAAAATGGATTCCGTCGAAAATGGATGAATAAAATAAATGCAAAAGAAATTGATTTTATGAAGTTTTTCGACGGAAAACAAATTCCTTCGAAAACATATTAATAAAATAAATGCAAAAGAAATTGGTTTTATGAATTTTTTCGACGGAAAATGAATTCCGTCGAAAATGGATGAATAAAATAAATGCAAAAGAAATTGATTTTATGAAGTTTTTCGAGGGAAAACAAATTCCATCGAAAACGGATTAATAAAATAAATGCAAAAGAAATTGGTTTTGTGAAGTTTTTCGACGGAAAATGAATTCCGTCGAAAATGGATGAATAAAATTAATGCAAAAGAAATTATTTTTGTGAATTTTTTTTACGTAAAACGGATTCCGTCGAAAATGGATGAATAAAATAAACGCACAAGAAATTGATATTGTGAAATTTTTTGATTGAAAACTGATTCCGTCGAAAATGGATGAATAAAATAAATGCAAAAGAAATTGATTTTGTGATGTTTTTCGACGGAAAACAAATTTCGTCGAAAATGGATGAATAAAATAAATGCAAAAGAAATTGATATTGTGAAATTTTTTGATGGAAAACGGATTCCGTCGAAAATGGATGAATAAAATAAATGCAAAAGAAATTGATTTTATGAAGTTTTTCGACGGAAAACAAATTCCATCGAAAACAGATTAATAAAATAAATGCAAAAGAAATTGGTTTTATGAAGTTTTTCGACGGAAAATGAATTTCGTCGAAAATGGATGAATAAAATAAATGCAAAAGAAATTGATTTTATGTAGTTTTTCGACGGAAAACAAATTCCATCGAAAATCGATTAATAAAATAAATGCAAAAGAAATTGGTTTTGTGAAGTTTTTCGACGGAAAATGAATTACGTCGAAAATGGATGAATAAAATAAATGCAAAAGAAATTATTTTTGTGAATTTTTTTTTACGTAAATCGGATTCCGTCGAAAATGGATGAATAAAATAAACGCACAAGAAATTGATATTGTGAAATTTTTTGATGGAAAACTGATTCCGTCGATAATGGATGAATAAAATAAATGCAAAAGAAATTGATTTTACAAAGTTTTTCGACGAAAAATGGATTTCGTCGAAGATTTTTGACGAAAAATATATTCCGTCGAAAACGGATGAATAAAATAAAGGCAAAAGAATTTGATTTTGCGAAGTTTTTCGACGGAAAACAAATTCCATCGAAAACGGATGAATAAAATAAATGCAAAAAGAAATTGATTTTGTGAAGTTTTTCGACGGAAAATGGATTCCGTCGAAGATTTTTGATAGAAAATGAATTCCGTCGAAAACGGATTAATAAGATAAATGGAATAGAAATTCATTTTGTGAAGTTTTTTGACGGAAAACGGATTCCATTGAAAACGGATGAATAAAATAAATGCAAAAGAAATTGATTTTGTGTTGTTTTTCGAAGGAAAATGGATTCCGTTGAAGACGGATGAATAAATTAAATGGAAAAGAAATTGATTTTGTGAAGTTTTTCGACGAAAAAAGGAAGTCAGTTGAAGATTTTTGACGGAAAACGAATTCCGTCGAAAATGGATGAATAAAGTAAATGCAAAAGAAATTAGTTTTGTTATGTTTTTTTGACGGAAAACGGATTCCGTCGAAAATGGATGAATAAAATAAATGCAAAAGAAATTGATTTTGTAAGTTTTTCGACGTAAAATGGATTCCGTTGAAGATTTTTGACGAAAAATGTATTCTGTCGAAAATGGATGAATTAAATTAATGCAAAAGAAATTTATTTTGTGAATTTTTTCGACGAAAAACGAATTCCGTTGAAAATGGAAGAATAAAATAAATGCAAAAGAAATTGATATTGTGAAATTTTTTGATGGAAAACGGATTCCGTCGAAAATGGATGAATAAAATAAATGCAAAAGAAATTGATTTTATGAAGTTTTTCGACGGAAAACAAATTCCATCGAAAACGGATTTATAAAATAAATGCAAAAGAAATTGGTTTTGTGAAGTTTTTCGACGGAAAATGAATTCCGTCGAAAATGGATGAATAAAATAAATGCAAAAGAAATTAATTTTGTGAAGTTTTTTTTAAGTAAAACGGATTCCGTCGAAAATGGATGAATAAAATAAACGCACAAGAAATTGATATTGTGAATTTTTTTGATGGAAAACGGATTCCGTCGAAAATGGATGAATAAAATAAATGCAAAAGAAATTGGTTTTACAAAGTTTTTCGACGAAAAATGGATTTCGTCGAAGATTTTTGACGAAAAATGTATTCCGTCGAAAACGGATGAATAAAATAAATGCAAAAGAAATTGATTTTGCGAAGTTTTTCCACGGAAAACAAATTCCGTCGAAAACGGATGAATAAAATAAATGCAAAAAGAAATTGATTTTGTGAAGTTTTTCGACGGAAAATGGATTCCGTCGAAGATTTTTGACAGAAAATGAATTCCGTCGAAAACAGATGAATAAGATAAATGGAAAAGAAATTCATTTTGTGAAGTTTTTTGACGGAAAACGGATTCCATCGAAAACGGATGAATAAAATAAATGCAAAAGAAATTGATTTTGTGTTGTTTTTCGAAGGAAAATGGATTCCGTTGAAGTCGGATGAATAAAATAAATGGAAAAGAAATTGATTTTGTGAAGTTTTTCGACGAAAAAAGGAAATCAGTTGAAGATTTTTGACGGAAAACGAATTCCGTCGAAAATGGATGAATAAAATAAATGCAAAAGAAATTGAATTTATGAAGTTTTTCGACGAAAAATAGATTCCGTGGAAGATTTTTTACGCAAAATGTATTCCGTCGAAAACGGATGAATAAAATAAATGCAAAAGAAATTGATTTTGTGAAGTTTTCGACGGAAAACAAATTCCGTCGAAATCTGATGAATAAAATAAATGCAAAAGAAATTGATTCCGTGAAGTTTTTCGACGGAAAATGGATTCCGTCGAAGATTTTTGATTGAAATTGGATTCCGTCGAAGATTTTTGACGGAAAATGAATTCCATCGAAAACGGATGAATAAAATAAATGCAAAAGAAATTGATTTTGTGAAGTTTTTCGACGGAAAATGGATTCCGTCGAAGATTTTTGCCGAAAAATAAATTCCGTTGAAAAAGGATGAATAAAATAAATGCAAAAGAAATTGATTTTGTAAGTTTTTCGACGGAAAATGGATTCCATCGAAGATTTTTGACGAAAAATGTATTCCGTCGAAAATGGATGAATTAAATTAATGCAAAAGAAATTTATTTTGTGAAGTTTTTTGACGGAAAATGAATTCCGTCGAAAATGGATGAATAAAATAAATGCAAAAGAAATTAATTTTGTGAAGTTTTTTTTTACGGAAAACGGATTCAAATTGATTTTATGATGTTTTTCGACGAAAAATGGATTCCGTCGAAGATTTTTGACGAAAAATGGATTCCGTCGAAAACGGATGAATAAAATAAATGCAAAAGAAATTTATTTTGTGAAGTTTTTCGACGGAAAATGAATTCCGTCGAAAATGGATGAATAAAATAAATGCAAAAGAAATTAATTTTGTGAAGTTTTTTTGACGGAAAATGAATTCCGTCGAAAATGGATGAATAAAATAAAGGCAAAAGAAATTGATATTGTGAAATTTTTTGATGGAAAACGGATTCCGTCGAAAATGGATGAATAAAATAAATGCAAAAGAAATTGATATTGTGAAGTTTTTTGATGGAAAACGGATTCCGTCGAAAATGGATGAATAAAATAGATGCAAAAGAAATTGATTTTGTGAAGTTTTTCGACGGAAAATGGATTCCGTCGAAAAGATTTTCGACGGAAAATGAATTCCGTCGAAAATGGATGAATAAACTAAATGCAAAAGAAATTAATTTTGTGAAGTTTTTTTTAAGTAAAACGGATTCCGTCGAAAATGGATGAATAAAATAAACGCACAAGAAATTGATATTGTGAATTTTTTTGATGGAAAACGGATTCCGTCGAAAATGGATGAATAAAATAAATGCAAAAGAAATTGATTTTACAAAGTTTTTCGACGAAAAATGGATTTCGTCGAAGATTTTTGACGAAAAATGTATTCCGTCGAAAACGGATGAATAAAATAAATGCAAAAGAAATTGATTTTGCGAAGTTTTTCCTCGGAAAACAAATTCCGTCGAAAACGGATGAATAAAATAAATGCAAAAAGAAATTGATTTTGTGAAGTTTTTCGACGGAAAATAGATTCCGTCGAAGATTTTTGACAGAAAATGAATTCCGTCGAAAACAGATGAATAAGATAAATGGAAAAGAAATTCATTTTGTGAAGTTTTTTGACGGAAAACGGATTCCATCGAAAACGGATGAATAAAATAAATGCAAAAGAAATTGATTTTGTGTTGTTTTTCGAAGGAAAATGGATTCCGTTGAAGTCGGATGAATAAAATAAATGCAAAAGAAATTGATTTTGTGAAGTTTTTCGACGAAAATGGATTTCGTCGAAGATTTTTGACGGAAAACGAATTCCGTCGAAAATGGATGAATAAAATAAATGCAAAAGAAATTAATTTTGTTAAATTTTTTTGACGGAAAACGGATTCCGTCGAAAATGGATGAATAAAATAAATGCAAAAGAAATTGAATTTATGAAGTTTTTCGACGAAAAAAAGATTTCGTCGAAGATTTTTTACGCAAAATGTATTCCGTCGAAAACGGATGAATAAAATAAATGCAAAAGAAATTGATTTTGTGAAGTTTTTTGACGGAAAACAAATTCCGTCGAAATCTGATGAATAAAATAAATGCAAAAGAAATTGATTCCGTGAAGTTTTTCGACGGAAAATGGATTCCGTCGAAGATTTTTGATTGAAATTGGATTCCGTCGAAGATTTTTGACGGAAAATGAATTCCATCGAAAACGGATGAATAAAATAAATGCAAAAGAAATTGATTTTGTGAAGTTTTTCGACGGAAAATGGATTCGGTCGAAGATTTTTGATGAAAAATAAATTCCGTTGAAAAAGGATGAATAAAATAAATGCAAAAGAAATTGATTTTGTAAGTTTTTCGACGGAAAATGGATTCCATCGAAGATTTTTGACGAAAAATGTATTCCGTCGAAAATGGATGAATTAAATTAATGCAAAAGAAATTTATTTTGTGAAGTTTTTCGACGGAAAATGAATTCCGTCGAAAATGGATGAATAAAATAAATGCAAAAGAAATTAATTTTGTGAAGTTTTTTTTTACGAAAACGGATTCAAATTGATTTTTTGATGTTTTTCGACGAAAAATGGATTCCGTCGAAGATTTTTGACGAAAAATGGATTCCGTCGAAAACGGATGAATAAAATAAATGCAAAAGAAATTTATTTTGTGAAGTTTTTCGACGGAAAATGAATTCCGTCGAAAATGGATGAATAAAATAAATGCAAAAGAAATTAATTTTGTGAAGTTTTTTTGACGGAAAATGAATTCCGTCGAAAATGGATGAATAAAATAAAGGCAAAAGAAATTGATATTGTGAAATTTTTTGATGGAAAACGAATTCCGTCGAAAATGGATGAATAAAATAAATGCAAAATAAATTGATATTGTGAAGTTTTTTGATGGAAAACGGATTCCGTCGAAAATGGATGAATAAAATAGATGCAAAAGAAATTGATTTTATGAAGTTTTTCGACGAAAAATGGATTCCGTCGAAATTGAGATTTTCGACGGAAAATGAATTCCGTCGAAAATGGATGAATAAACTAAATGCAAAAGA